>PVJI01009470.1:33639-65341 GCA_004026765.1 Micronycteris hirsuta | reverse complement strand
TGGTGAACACCTAAGGCTCCTTCCCTTATATGTAACAGGCACACTGAGAAAAAACAATGGCCCAAATGAAAGAGTAGATCAAAACTTCAGAAAAAATACAACTGTGCCACAAAGACATAGCCAACCCATCAGATGCACAGTTCAAAACAATGGTAATCAGGATGCTCACAAAATTAGTTGAATTTGGTCACAAATTAGATGAAAAAATGAAGGCTATGCTAAGTGAAATAAGGGGAAATGTACAGGGAACCAATAGTGATGGAAAGAAAACTGGGACTCAAATCAATGCTGTGGACCAGAAGGAAGAAAAAAAATATTCAACCAGAAAGGAATGAAGAAACAAGATTTCAGAAAAATGAGGAGAGGCTTAGGACACTCCAAGACATCTTTAAACATTCAAACATCTGAATTATAGGGGTACCAGAAGGAGAAGAGGAAGAGCAAGAAATTGAAAACTTATTGGAACGAATAATGAAGGAGAACTTCCCCAATCTGGCAAAGGAAATAGACTTCCAGAAGTCTAGGAAGCTCAGAGAGTCCCAAAGAAGTAGGACCCAAAGAGGAACACACCACGGCACATCATAATGACATTACCCAAGATTAAAAATAAAGAGAGACTCTTAGAAGCAACAAGAGAAAAGGGGACAGTTACCTACAAAGGAATTCCCATGAGACTGTCAGCTGATTTCTCAGAAGAGACATTACAGGCAAGAAGGGGCTCGAAAGAAGTATACCAAGTCATGAAAGGACCTACATCCAAGATTACTCTATCCAGCAAAACTTTCATTTAGAATGGAAGTGCAGATAAAGCGCTTCTCAGATAAAGTCAAGTTCAAGGAGTTCATCATCACCCAGCCCTTATTATATGAAATGTTAAAAGAATTTATATAAGAAATTGAGGTTTATCAACGGGCGAGTGAGAGTAGGAGAGAGGGGAAAAAGGTACAGAGAATAAGTAGCATAAATGGTAGGTAGAAAACAGACAGGGGGAGGTTAAAAATAGTATAGATAATGTAGAAGCCAAAGAACTTATGTGTATGACCCATGGATGAGAACTAAAGTGGGATAATGTTGGGGTGTGTGTGTGCAGAGCAGAAGGGAATACGGGGGGAAATGGAACACTGTAATAGTATAATCAAATATATTTAAAAATAAATAAATAAACACATATTTTATTAAAATTGCATTATTAAATAACAAAATACATTTTGATATAGTTGGCTTTCTTTGCGAATTTGCAATGTTTTATTTTTTGAATTTAAAAACTTTATCCTGAGAATTTCTGATCAAGATGGAGATATAAGTTAATACTCCTCACCTCCTCACAAAACTACAGCACAAATTACAACTAGACTGCAAGACAAATATCAACAAGAATTGTCAGAAAATCAAACTGTATGAAAGTCTGACAACCAAGGATTTAAAGAAGCCACATTCATCCAGATGGGTAGGAGGGGCAAAGACTCACAGACGCATGGAGAAGCATGGAGATGCAGAGTGGCACTGATGGGTGCGAGATACAGACAGGGCAGTCCCATATCTATGTATGGTATTGTGGATAAAGATAATCAGGGATACCTCAAGAGCAAGGGATCCCACCTCCAGACCAGACCACTCAGCCAAGGGTTCCAGTGCCAGAAAGATATGCCTGCATAACTTTTGGCTATAAAAACCAGTGGGGGTGGGAACAGCAGAAGAATCTTGGGTTTCTCAGGAGCCTTCTCTTAAAGAACCTGCAATGGACTTAGGACTTACGCAAACTCACTCCCTCTGGGCTTCAGCACCAGGGCAATAGCTAGAAGGGTACCTGTGGCATAGGGGGATAAATTTAAGTTACTGGCAAAAGGGCAAGTATCAGAAGACAGCTTCCTCCTGGACAAAATTTCAGAGGCCAGGCAGTGGCATTGTTCCCCATCTGAGCCCTTCCCCACACAGAGCCAGAGAAGTAAAATGGGTTGCCCCACCCTATTGTTTACCTATGTGTCCCCATACAACTTACAGGTGTGCTTTTCTATAATAGGCAACACTACAAAGACAGGGAATAAAAACAGGTCTACCTAATATGCAGAAACAAATACCGGGAGGCTGCCAATATGAGGAGACAAAGAAATGTCACCCTAATGAAAGAGAACAAAACTCCAGAAAAAGAACTAAGTGAAATGGAGATAAGCAACTTCTCAGATGCAGAGTTCAAAACACTGGTGTTCAGGATGCTCAAGGAACTTATTGGGTACTTCAACAACATAAAAAAGACCCAAGCAGAAATGAAGTTTACATAAAGTGCAATAAAAATCTACAGGGAACCAAGAGTGGAGGGGATGAAGCCAAGAATCAAATCAACAATTTGGAGCATAAGTAAGAAAAAAAGCATTCAATCAAAACAGCAAGAACAAAAAAGAATTTAAAAAAACAAGGAAAGTCTAAGGAGCCTTTGGAACATCTTCAAACACACCAATATCTGAGTCATAAAGGTGCCAGAAGGAGAAGAAAAAGAGTAAGAATTTGAAAACTTATTTGAAAAAAATAAATATTGAAAGAAAACTTCCTTAATTTGATGAAGGAAATAGACATACAAGTCCAGGAAGCACAGAGAATGCCAAATAAGTTGGACCCAAAGAGGACCACACCAAGACACAACATAATTAAAATATCAAAGGTTAGATAAAGAGAGAATCTTAAAAGCAGCAAGAGAAAAGGAGACAGTTACCTACAAAGGAGTTCCAATAAAACGGTCAGATGATTTCTCAAAAGAAACTTTGCAGGCTTGAAGGGACTGGAAAGAAGTATTCAAAGTAATGAAAAACAATGACCCACAATGTAGCTTACTCTATGCAGCAAAGCTATCATTTAGAATTGAAGGCCAGATAAAGTGTCTCCTAGACAAGGTAAAACTAAAGGAGTTCATCATCAAATCATTATTACATGAAATGCTAAAGAGAATTATGTAAGAAAAAGAAAACCAAAACTATGAACATTGAAATATCAATAAATTCATAACTATCAACAATTGACTGTAAAAAACAAGCTAAGCAAACATGCAGAATAGGAATAGATTCATAGATATGGAGATCATTGGAAGGTTATCAGTTTGGAGGGGGACAGGGGAGAATAGGGAAAAGGTGTAAGGATTGAAAAGCACAATTTGTAGGTACAAAATAGACAGGAGGGTGTTAAGAACAGTATAGGAAATAGAGTAACCAAAGAACTTATTTGCATAACCTGTGGACATGAACTGAGGAAAGGGATTGCTGGAGGGAATGGAGGTACCATGTGGAGGGCCCAGAGGAGGAAAAATTGGGAAACTGTAATAGCATAATCAATAAAATATATTTAAAAATAAAATAAATAAAAACATCATTCTGAAAACAGGTCTGTGGCTTCGCTAAATTATCAAAGGTATGAATTATGTGGCAAAATGTATGACCACTGATATAAATGTGTAAAACTTCAGACTATTCAAAAGTAAAAGGTATTTACAAATTTGGAATTTGGGTTGGGCTTATCATCTAAATTCACAAGACAATATTCTGAATTTTCATGAAAAGTTTTAAATTGACGAGGGCATTCTGAGAAATATTGAAAATTCAGAACATGTTTTTACCTAAAAACGTGTTCTTCTTACATATGCAAAAATGCATTAGTTATAAATATTTTCTAAATCAGCAACAATCTGAATAGTGCTCATAATTATATCACTATGCTGCATGAAAATAATCCTGGATTAGGAATTCAATATTCAGCAGTCCTAATTCTTCCTATAATAAACCCATTCCCTGAGCCTCAGGCTCTTTATCTAAATCAAAAGGCCTGGGTGATCTCCAAGGAGCCTCCAAATTTTTTGGTTTTGTTAGATTAGTATTTTCTAAAAAAGGCTATTTCTGGCTTAAATTTAATAACACAATGAATTTAAAAAAGATGTCTAAGCTTCCAACTTTTCATAAAATAACCATTTAATTCAAATAGGAAAAAAATATCTGTATATACTTTTTGGATATAACACAAATTTATAGCTGCAAAGAATGATCATTCTTAATTATACACTCAACCTACAGGTTGCTTTACTGTCATATCATGTTAATTCAGGGACCAGAAGCTTTGCAAGAAGCTGCCTTTGCTCTGCAGAGACAGACAATCCCTTTAAGACAGATACTTCTAAGCTTAATGCTTCGTGGAATAAGTATTATCGTTCACGTGTGTCAAATAGACATCTCCTAGACTTGCAAAATCCATTTGACATACTAATTAAGTAACCCCTGGAAAAAAAACTAAACTCCATGGGTTGAAACTGATTAGAGAGTAACGCTAAACTTTACTTGTTACGTGAGCTTTAAAAAATAAATTTTGACAAAAAGCCTGAAACTCAAGCAGGAAATCAGGTCTTGGTCATGACTAATTCTCCATGTTGTTCAATTAAACATTGCTCTTTACAAATGCCATGATGGAGAGCATGTGCAGACTGATCTGCACAGGTGATCTAAGAATCATTAAAGAAAGGATGGAAAAATAATTTTTAAAAAGCATTTGAAACAGTTTCCTTCCAAAAATGAACAAGAATCAATATTATCCAAATGAAAGGCCTCAATACCCTTTTGCAAAGAAAGATGCAGTGAAATGCAGTTAATGAATCTAAAACTGCAAAATTGTTTTTAAAAGCACCTTTCTTATTACATCTAAATGCAATTTTCATGACAGAGGCATTGTAACATGACTCTGTGTTCTGCACTGTGTGTACAGTACAGCAACAAAATTAATCCCTTCCCCTGATGACCTCTAGAAATGAAAACCCATTATAGTAATAATATTTGTACTTAGATCTTGATGTTTTTGTGCTGAATTTGAATGCCATGAAATGATTATATGTAGTGGTTGATGGGGACATTTGTGCACATAATTACATAAATAATCCTCTTTACATAGGTGCAAGGTGACTTTTTAGATGGGGTAGAAACTAGTTACAACCTAATAAATCTCATAATAATTTCCTTTACTGCTGAAGCATGAATCTTAATATTCCAAAGGTTGGGTAGAAATGTTTTACTTTTCACAGGGATCCAATGGCAAAATCTGAGTAGAATCCCTGCAAACTTAAGACATCAGCTACTGTATTGTATGCCAAAGCCTATCCTCAAGATATAAGCATTCATTTGACTCATAAGCATCCTTAGTAGGGTCGTGGAGCTCACAATGTTCTTTGCTCTGAAAAAGAAGGTAACCTACAAGAGTATGAAAATAAGCTTGATAAAAATAATGTTTAAACCAGAATTTGTTCCTCACATATAAGAGATTTTCCTCTGGAGCCAAAGCACCAAACTACCTGTGTTGACCCACTCAAGCCACCTTTCCATTTTCCCTTCACCGCAATCACTTTTTCTTTTACCCTGTAGTATGAAAGTTCCTTAGGTTCTTCACACTTTATGTAAAAAAATTCCGCACTTTGGTCTTACTTTCTTAATTGTTCCCTCCTTTTTATCATTTTGCAAGTTCATTTCCACAACTTCTATCGACCACAATACCTACTTTTAAAGTAGCAAAAATTTCTCTAGCACAATACATTGTCTTTCCAAGCTTTAGTGCATTTGGCGGCTTTTTAGTATTTTTTCTGTGAACCTCCTGTTTTCTTAAAAATCTCTCCCCTCTTTTTCATAAGCACTGAATAGTTATTTGTTGAATAAACAAATAAATGATTCTACTCTCCTGGTTTACCATCTCTGTTTTTAAGCAATTCCATGTCTTCTGATGCATCACTGTGTTTTTAGCTTCTGCTGTTACAGATGATGATTATTATATTCTTTCTTCTCCAGGCCTGTTTACCAAATTTCAGATTCTTAAGTCTAAATGTCTGTTTTAAAAAAAATCTTTATATGATTTAGTGATCAATAGATTAAATCCAATGCGTCTCCTGACCTTCGCAGCCCCAAATAACTCTATTCTCTAATTTTTTAAATTACATTAATATTTCCCTTAGACAGTAAGTTCAAAGTCTCAGTTTTATTTTGAACTCTTACTTACCATTCAGATTTTAGTCTTAAACTTTCTACCCCTGAATTTCTCTTATGTTCATTTTCTTTGCCAACATATAACTCAGGTCAACAGTATGTTCTTTCTTAGCCTTTATCTAATCACATGCTTAGTTACATCTCTGAACCCCAGGCACAAAACATTGTATATAGCATATTGTAATTGCTCAGTAGAAATTAATGACTTTTCCTACATCTCCCTTTTCCAAACCACCTCAAATGAATTTTTCTTCCTGAAAAACAGCTCTGATGATGTCATTGTCCAGCTAAAAACAAAACATTGCAATAGAGTCACATCCCTTAATGAACAAAATCCCAAAATGTATTGTCTAGTATTCCATAATCTTTCCCAATGCTAATCTTATTTTCCGAACAGTAATCCCTTTTACTTTGCTCTCCATTCCTGAATTACTGTTGTTAACTTTAATATTTCAGTCTCCAAGAAGACTGGAACTTACATAAATTTTGCCAATCTCTTTTCCAGAGATTAGGACTTTGATTCTGACTCTAAGAAAAAATTACTATTAGAATGGATTCCCTAACAATTGGCATTCCTGGAACCTCAGGAATAAATTTATAATACTAAATATCTTTCTATTTATATTCACCATGACCAGAACTGTCAGGAAATTCAAACACTAAAGTATACTACTTGTCCACCAAACTGAACTTGGCTTTCAGCAAAAGGAGTAAGTACAGCACGGGGAATGCAGTAGCCAAAGAACATACAGGTGTGAACCATGGACATGGACAATGGTGTGGGGATTGCCTGATGGAGTTGGGAGGTGATGGGTAGAGGGAAACAAAGGGAGAAAACTTGGAAAATTGTAATAACATAAACAATAAGATATATTAGAAAAGAAATAAGTAATCAGAGCTCTTAAAGGTCACAGAGAAGATTGAGAATTAATAATGAACTTTAACATTTTGACAAATTTTAAAAATAAATTTGCTTTTCATAGGACATTGTAAAATTGCTCAGCATCACATTTCAAATTAGGGGTATTCCTACGCATGCATAAAATTATTTTGTGTCTGTACAATTAAATTCTCTATTTCTCTTACTTGAAAAATAAGGAGAATCACCAAATTTTAGGGGCAGAATAATATTTTTTAATAAGCTAGTTCAAACATTTCAGTTTGCCAAAAAGAACACTAACACAGAAATTGAGTGACTTTAGAACAAATAAATCCAGAATTTGAACAACTATAAAAAGAAACTAGTGGATTCATAGGTCAGAAATGATAAGTGCTTTGATAGAAGTCCTCAAAATAGGTATTGTTAATTTCCTCTTAGTTACCATTTTCTCCTGCTTAGTAGCTGCACATGCCTAGCCATCTAAAGACTGCATTGTGAAAGGTCCGTTGTGATAGTTGTGACCACATGATTAAAATACTTGTGCTTCCCTTCCTCTTTTCATACCTTCCCACCGATTAGAATAGAGACCTGGTTTAAACTAAAATATTACAGCAACAAGATAGAAACAAGCAGCCTCTGTGAGCCTGTTCAGATCTTCCTACTTACTCTGGATTGCCTCCTTTTATACTCTTCCATGAAGAATAATCTTGTGAATGTTTGAGCATTATATTTTCAATCTCTTTGTTATTGTAGCTTAGTATATATCCTCATACAGTCTTTAGGAAAGCTATATAAACAATTAGAACTTAATTTTATTGATAAATGGGACATTAAAGAATTTCTGGTCCAACCACTTATCTCCTGGTTGATAGATGTACAGTTAAGCAGAGTGCTCCCTCAATTAATTGCAATTCAAGGGAAACATCTCATCAAGTGAATATTTCCAAGTTGAGTGGTCATGTTTCCCTCCACTGAAACATCATGTTAAAAATGTATGCCAGTGAGAGCAGTAAAAAACAAAATGTCAGAGAAATTTATGCTTTCATACTACCTGCTGTTCCTCTAAAGCATACATAACTTTTCTTCCAAAATTAACCTACTCTTATTCTCAGAGCTATTTATTCATTCAAACATTGGTTCACAAACAGTTAATAAATAATTGCTACAAGTAGTCACTATACCTGCTTGTGATGAGAAAGACAATGTTCCTTATCTTGCGTTTGATAAAAAGAAAAACACAGCCGTCAAAAATAATTAAAGTAGCAAGTCTAGTGGGAAGTACAAGGGTGGTGTAGAGCATGAAACACGAGGATCTGATGTAGTCAGGTGTTGAGAAAGCTAAAAATTTTGTTTTGAATTTGTTTTAGTGCAGAATCTGTCATGGCAGTAAAGTTTTCTTATTTTTCTCTTTATCTTGGAAAATTATTGATTAAATTTTTGAGGGCATAGAGAGGAATATAAAGACAATACATCATCTTTCATGTCTGGTGAAGAGAATCATAGCTATGGAGAAAACAGCAAGAGGGTTCCATACACCCTTTTATTTGCAGAGCAGGTGGGATGGAGAATAGTTGAAGTCAATCCCGAAGTAGAGGAGTAAAACACACTAAAGATGTTTTAGGCAGTCTACCTGGAAAATAATGCCTGGTTTCCAACTGCAGTTTGTGCATAAAATAAGCACAATTATGTCATTCTTTGAGTGTGTGATTGTCATAACTGAATTTCACAGTCATTGGAAAAGTTAAATATTATGTGTGTGCAAACAAATCTTATGTAGAATGTAGCCAGTATAATATAGTAAAGTGATTATTTTATAGATTAAAACTTGATTTCAATAATTTAAAATAACTCAGTAATGAGTTTTATATTCCTACACATGAAAATTCAGTCAAGACACTGAGATAAAAGTGTGACTAAAGGCATATATTGTTTAAGCATTTATTTGTACTTTTGAACTATACTTATTATTCCTAAACCACTAATAATAACAATAAAATAATAATAATAAAGAAGAGTGGAGAGAAAGAAAAAGCCAGTAGTTTTCATGCTCACCCCTTTTAAACCCATTACTGAATCGATACTGTAGGATGATCTGTAAAAATGAAAGAAAAAAAGAGGACAGATGGTAAAGCAGAACCCAACATAAGCATGGAGAATATCCATTAAGAGGAAAATGCTTTACAATTGGTAAATATTATAATGAAATATGTCAATTCACATTACAGAGATTTAGGAGTCAAGGCCCATCTGTGTGAAACAAATATTACAAATAAAGGTGTTTTCCCACCTGGATTATCAAGTGATCAAATAGTGATTTTGACCATATATCAGAAACAAGCCATATGTTGAAAATTCTCTCACGTTTCAAGAGCAGTGGCATATTATGCAAACATATTTTTGAAAAGCATTGAAAGGATACTTTCAGGCAATTCTTATTTCCTGATGTTTTATTTTCCAAGACTTTTCACTGACCTTCTGTGGGTTACTGCATCTTCTAGCTCTGCATAGTTGAAGAGGTGCTGTTGAAACTTTCTAGAATGATATTGTTGTTTCATAGTTCCTGATTTAAAAAGGATGCTAATGGCATTGATATAAATCACTTCTCATATCCACTTCTCCCCTTTTTTGTTTTTCTCTCTAATATTTCTGGAAGCCTAGGAAAGCTGCAACTCTTTCTCCCGGGGCATTCTGCCACACAAGTAAGGAGTGCATATTGTGAAGCAGAGCACTGCGGCAAAGACTGTTACACGTTATGCAAAACAGTCTGCTTGCAAGGGCACGCACTGTGTGCAGAAAATGCTACAGTTGTGGACCATGTTCTCTATTGGTGGAAAACTATGTATCTGCTTAGAGCCATGAGTCCAAAGGCCCAATTTGCTAAAAATTAGTGATCCATCAGATTGAGAGGCAGAAAGCAATCTGCACTCTCAGCACCTTGAAATTTCTTGCATCAGTCACCAGATCATGGTTTACTAATAGGGTTTCAGGGCTTGCAAAATAGCACAACTCGAAACACATATTAATATTTAATCTGGCATTTTAAGTGCACCTAACAAAAGACCCCAGAGCTGCTGACAGAACCCTAAATTGTGAATTTCTTAAAGGGAATTAAGCAGGTTCACAGTGATTTTGTGAAAAAAAAGAAAAAGGAGAATAAATGGGTCTCGATGTTTGTTATGTAGACCTCACAAGCCAGGGCTCTTATTTTTCTTAAAAGCATTTACCATGCATTTTTAGATGCTTTATTAAGAGAATCACAAGGCTGTTTCTGGTGGCTGGCTGCAAAATCCACAATTAGATGACAGTAGATGTATTTTGGTTAGTAAATTTTATATTAGACAACTTGCTCCTAAAATAATTCATTAGCAGTTCTAAAATGTTGCTAAATGAGAGAAGATCTAGCCTATAAACCACGCGAAGCCCCTTATTACGAGTTTTTAAGCAACTGTATTTGTTCTGAAGTATTAACTTGAAGAAGATACTGCATAGACAAGTGGGTTTGCTTTGAACCCCTATTTTCAGGACTCAGGATGGCTGTTAATTCCACGTCCCAAAGCCACCCAGACCCACATTAGATGAGAACATGAGAACATGAGAAAAGGAAATGACTTTACCTACCAATGCTATTGAATATATATAATTATTAGTTAGTGCTTATGATAAGTGTATGAAATAGGTGTTGAATTGCTTCCACTTATGACCAAAATACACCATAATTCATGAAAGATGTTCCTGTAATAACAAGATACCACCTGTAATAACAGAATGTTTATTAGTGTACAAACAAAGGTTACAAATGATATTTCTTATCTATGGAACAAAACACAAAAGACAACTTATTAGCAAAAGATAAATTGCTTAGCAAGATCTCAATGCGATGCTACGTTTGTCAAAGAAAAAAAAAAGCTTTTTATTTGCACAGACCAATGCCTTTATAATCCATTTAAAATAATATACTTGCCACTAGGTGGCTATTTGTGATCAGATCATTTTACCATTTTAATTACATTTTTAATATCCTGGCTGCATAAACAAAGATAAATTACAAACCTTGCACAATCTGGCTGCTAGCTCAGGCATAGTCAGGAATAATATCAGCTTTTGTTTGTGCCTCCTCTAATTAGATTCTGAAATCTAGGCTTTGTCAATCAATAATTTTAATTTTAGAATCGCCTTTTGATCTTGCATTTCATGTTTGTTTGGGAAAATGATCAGTAGGACAGAGCTGATAATTTATGCAAAAACAATCTCTCAGCAAAACTATATGCGCATTCCTCCCCATCAACAGAAGCCTGCAGTCTAAGCTTGACACAGGTCTAATTAGCATGCAGATATGTGTCGCCTCATTGGCAATTCAAATTGCTTTTTTATAATGTACCTCAAATTGTGCTACTCAAACATTGTATTTGATTTCCAAAGCCCCCTGGGCATCCCATAATGTCTCCCTTCATCCTGGGTATGAAGCATTTATTGAACAATCTGCTGAGACTGGCTGTCTTTTTGAAAACACCCAAACATCGTATTTCTGGGACCAGCTTTCCTTCTTGTCAGAGAGCAACTTGTTCTTCCACAGAATTTCTTCTGCCCTATTTGTAAGTTTAGGAATGATATGTTACTTCAAAGCTGCTTCTCCCACGTGGTTGGTCTACAGAGGGCTTCACTCTTGTGCTACTCGTTTTCAAAGTGGGGAGGGTGTCTGGTGCTTACACATTAATATGCGGCATGTGGCCATTCTCAAATGCCAGTCTTCCAGTCTTCATTAAACAAAAATGGTCAGATTGCAAGGGCTGTTTCTCCTTTCTCCCACATGCATGCGCACGAACACTCACACTTGCTTTCTCAGGCACACATCCATGCACACAACATTCTCATGCACCTATACACCCACACAAGACACCCAGAGCACGTTATGGTCAGCACTGAGGTGTGTGTGAAACTTGTCTGATGCACACATGATACACAAGGAGATTCCAGCATACACTGAGGCTTTTTTTTCTTTTTCTTTTTTTTTTTTTTTTTTTTTTTTTTTTTTGCTGTGCAGCAACAAGTGGCAGAATCAATGGTGTACAGTTATTCAGCAATGTAATTCATTTCACTGGCTTTGGCTCCTAGCCAGATCCGCCATCTGTCTCTAGCTCTCCCTCTCCCCCTCTCTCTCCCTCTCCCTCTCTTTCGCTTGAATTTGTCCTACATTTCGTAATGTTACGTGCCTGCCATCCTTATTCTATACCAGAGGTACAACACCACTCTCACCCCCATTCCGGAGTGGACTTCTCTGAGGTCGGTGGCACTCGGGACACTTCAGTGCCTTGGGAAGAAAAGGGTAAGCAAAAAGCAAAAGGATTCATGCAAAAAATATATATATGTGTATAATGTTCTGATATCCAACTGCTCCTGCTTCAGCCTTTTATCCAAAGCCTTGAGATGGATTTGCCTCATCCAGGAACTTTTCCTGCTTCATTTGAGCATCTTCGTTGTCTTTATCAGATGCTGGCACTCCACGCCAGTGCACGGCTCCATGGAATGAACGCCTGCTGTTGGACCCTTGCAGAGCTCTGCCACCAAACACCCTCCTGCACTGGAAATCGGGGACTCCTCCAGGATCTTATGCGTGCTTGCTGTTTGAAGCTGCAGAAAAGTGAATAATCAATTAAGTATTGATTTCTTGTAAGATTTGGTAAATTTCAAAGGCAAGACAAAGAGGATGGCTTAAGGAAACACTGCAGGGACTTGGCGTAAATTAGACAACTAACGGAAGCACAGAATAAAATAACACCTCAATTGAAGATTTCCTTGGAAGAATTAGCACTAGCTATTGGAAGACAATGGTGGATTTAATCAAAACAGCAGGCATGCAAGAATTTTATCCGTGAACCAGAAAAAGGAGCTAATTATAACCACCTTTTTAATGGAGCTAATTTGACTGAATGGATGCAAATGGGCTTTATTTATGGATGAAGAAGCAAGCCTTACTGCAATGATCTTGGGATCATCCTATCTGCTAGCTTTGCAGCTCCTGTTACCTCAGTACATTTTTATTTCCAGAGAAGGTATTTATATGTAAACAACAGCTACCCATGCAAAAGATTCATCGGAACAATATACTATGGTATATGAGATATAATCATAATTTTGCAGCCTCTCAATATTGCCCCTAAGTTGGGGGTATTGCAACCTTTGTGTGCAATGGGTTATGGTAAATAATAAATGAATGATATTAAACTGTTGTGATTTTTCAATATGTAGTTTATTAATTTTAGCTTTCTTAATATGTTGATTCTGAATTATTTGGCAATTCATTCATAATGAAAGGAAGGTAACTGTTGGGTGTTTTGTTTTGTTTTGTTTTTTTAAGCATTTGCAGTCTTCTTAGAGATTGGAATGTGTAGGTCCCACCAGCCCATGAGCTTTGTAATTATAAGAGAATGGTAAAATTTTTTTACAATTGAAGAATTGGTTTTATAATGGGAGCAATGTGTTATAATCAGTAAAAGAAGAATTGTTTTTTTTCTCTCCGGGTAGAATGTTCTTGAGTGGTTAACTCTTCTGCTGCTGATAAGTAAATATCCTATAAACTGGCTGGAGGGGAGATTGGGTGATGATGCTTTGTTTCTGTGCATCCTCACATTTCAGGCTAAAGTGCATTTTAAGCATTTCCTTCTAATTCTATAATTTTCTTTCTCTATTTTTCTTCTTTTCATCTTTTTTTTTTTGCTCTCTTGCAATCTACGTTCCCTGAGCAACCATAGGAACCAAGTTACATTAAGCTTCAACACAAAGACCTTGTAAGAATAATGAATCCTCATTTGCATCGACATTTGTATTCAGATTTGCCAGGCTATAAACTTGGCAGATCAAGCAGAATATTAAGTAGAGGCTTCCATGGTAAATTGTGGCTCTTGAAATTGCTAAGTCCTCCTCCCCATTTTTTGTATCTCTGGTGGCAGGTGAAGTCTCATGACTACTTGCTTCATAAGAAAGGCATTGGCCCCTTCATCTTTCAGGGTGTCATGTCACTTTCAAGTGGAAGAGAGAAAAGCCAGTACTAGGTATTCCAGTTGAAGGTACAACACTCACTCTAGAGGCCAGAGACCATGGCAGAGGCATCGTTAAGTAATGGAATGGTGTGAGAAAATTATCATATGTGGGCTAAGGTTTGGTTTTTCCGGTGAATTCAAAATATATTAATCTCATAAAAGTTCACACTTACGTCTTAAAATTTCTTAAAGATACAGGAGGATCAAAATGGTTCCTTATTCATGAAATAATTCAATTATGTCATTCTGAGTCATTGTCTCTGATCTACTCATGCCCATTCTTGAAATACTTAAAATGATTTATTTTACTTAGTCACTATGGATTGTCTGATTCAATCCTTAGTTTGATTCTGAAATGACAAAATAGGAATAGTCGTAGTTACTTCTGTATAAGACCTAAAAGGTCAGTTCTACAATATAGTAAACAATGGGGTAAAAAATGCAGACTTTAATTTCCATGTTTCATCTAGTCTATGTGATGCCAAACAAGTGAGTAACTGGAAACATGTGTGCATGATTTAATTTTGCATGCATCATCCTATTGTTTCAGAATCTTGTAAACAGTCTGAAGATTTATGACCTATTAACAAACTCACTTTTTGCCATCTTTTTTTCTCTCTCTCTCAAGAACCCTTCACTAGCGGGGAACTATAAAATAGATCAGAAGATCAACCTTGCAGTGAACTTACAATGGGTATTTTAACAATGGCTCTTCTAAATCTTTTCTAAAAAATCTAAATAGTATAAATGATGAAATATAGACTGGGTCTACTGTGGACATTCCCTTATGGTATATTATAAGGAACTGTGACCTTTAATAACTACTGTAAGCAACTAACATATGTAACTCTTAGTTTAGTTTGAGGTAAAGTTTAATTGTGTGGGGAGAAATGGGAGGATGTTTAATGAACATTTTGGACTTTTTAAGAAATAGCACATATAACTAAATATTTAGGCTGAAAGATGACATTTCATACACTTTCATAAACTTGTAAAAATATGTGTAAGAATCTTGCCAAAAACATGTATATTAGTATGATTTATATTAAAATATTACAATGTAGTATATAATAAAGTAGGTATTAGGTATTCTTAATAGTAACTGGGTTTTGGAATCTGAAAAGTAAAATGTAAATCATGACTTTTTGAGACTTACATGTTTGGATTTCACAATCTCATCCTTTTTAAGAGAAATAAACTATTAGATAATTTTATACCAATCGCAATTATGTTGAAAAACAAGATTATAACCACTATCTGGCAACATTTAACTTTTATAATTACTCCTTAATGTGAAAAAGATGGAAGCATAATAACTATCATAACATTGCCTTGATCTAGAGCAATCAGGGATAAACAACGTTTTACAATATTTTTTTCCTGAGGGGAATAATGATAACACTTTATGATGAAATATACCATCAACTTTATTAAAAAGTACAAGCAAAGGTTAGAGGCTGAGCAAATACATAAACATACCTTTTTAAAAATAACATACTTGGTATTTCATGTGAATCTGAAATTCAGTTCAATAGACTTTAAATGGTACTTTTACCAATGTGGGCTGGGGGAGGGGAGTTATGTATCGAGCTCTTTTTTTAACAGAAAAAGTAAAAATATATTTGATTATATTCAAAACTACATTTGGCTGTATATAAAATAGGATTTATAAAGGAAAAGATACTTATTTATACCTTTTTCAACACTGCCAATCAATTTGAAACTGTCTTCAATTAAATTCTAATGATTTGGTTGATTACATTTGTACATATACTTAACTGATGAATCTTATCAAGAAATTAGAGCTCTTTTGCTTTCTAAACAGCAGGAGTGAGACTTGTATCCAAAATGATGTTTTGGTATCATTTTAAGCAACTAAAAAGAAGGTACTAATTCTTGCCTGCTTTCTTGGGGTTTCTTAGACAAGTCTTCCATTCATCAGCTGTAGTTATTTCTTGCTGTGTAGAAAGACAATTGAGTGTATATTATAAATCAGAACTGAAACCAAAAAAATATTAAAACATATTTAAATTGCAGTACTATCCAAGTTTTAGAAGGGACATTGTAAAAACTTTTTATTTCTCTCCACAGTAGGAAAATTGCAGAATGACATGCACTCAGTGCAACTTCACTATGTCTGTTTCTGTTTATATTACAGGACTCTTTTACTAACTGGTAAGAATGCCATGACTGTAGGATCCCCCTGTAATTTATACAGCCACTGTTATTCTAACTAGCAGGTTGATAGACACAGGAATAAAGCCCAAAGTGCAGGCTGATTCTCCCAGAGCAGGTAGTCCTTGTCTTGTATAGGGTAGCAGAGCCCTGTGTGTATTATCCTGAGAAATAGGGTTTTGGTGAATTTGAAGTCAATGTGTTTCATTTGCTTCTTTTAGCAGAATGGCTGTGGGCTTTGCCGTGTTTATGAGGCATGCAGAATTCTGAGACTGAGGCCACATCATGGAGTCCAGATGTGCTTATGACCTGATCTTTAAAGTCAGTTCAAGCTTTTCCCTTCTACCTGAGAGGGAAACAATCAGCAGCATGGACTTTATTATATTTTATTTAGCTCCTTCTAGCCAAATAATGGAGGGCAAATTTCTACAACATGGATATACACATACACGTACAGATGTAACTCCCTATATTTGAGAGGAAGGATTTCAGATAGATAGATAGATACATAGATACATAGATAGACAGAGGTATATGTATATATAGTATCTATGATATGTTTAGGATAAACATAGTTTTCCTCCATGATTTTAAAGTGTATATATTATTGCTGCTCACATAAAGAGTAATAGTTCATAACTACAAACTCACTTAAGAATAGAAAATCTGTGTGTGCATATATGGCATATGTATTTGTATAGGCATACATAGCAAAAATATGTTTTGCTAGTACAAATGGATGATGAATGTATATAGACATCATGAAATTAAGAGATAGAAGAAGAAATAAAACAACCAAGATGTGTAGGATCAGTGAAAAATTATTCTTACCCATAGAATCATTTGGCAGTTCCTAGATTTAAAACAACGGATTTAATTTTTATATTTAAATACTTGGTTGCTCCTTTTAGAGATGATTCACAGTAGAGATCATTCCAAGAGTCACTAGAAATTCTTAATAATATTTTAGTAATGTTAGATTATGTAGGGGATTTTGTTTTAATCATGAAATTATGCATGCAATTTTGTGATGATTAAAATGACAAAAGTAAATTAAATTAATGTGCATTTAATTCTTTGCCTTAAGAGCTCCTTTTCATACTATAGTTACCAATAAATTGTAGTAAGATTTTGCACAAATCTTATCTGATTTATGTTACCAGGTATCGTGTAAAACATTTTAAACAATAATTCAAATAGTATTTTTTGTAATGCCCCTGTTTCTGACTATACTAAAAAAATTGTTTAGCATAATAACATTCATCTAGGTAGCCATGAAGAAACAGCTAGAAATTCCTATTTTTATTTCAGAATTATTATCTTTTCCAAGTTGGATTGCAGGCATTCTTTCCCAACTACCTCAAGTGTGAAGTCAAACAGCTCTCCCCCCTCATTTCCCACAAAGGCTCGCCTAAATCCTGTTTAATATGATAATCATGAAGTGGCTTCTGTCTCACCTGTTGGATATTATGACATCAGTAGGCAACCCACAATTTCAGGACCCAACTTGAAATTGCCTCTCAGAAAAAAAATTCTCTAGAGTTCTTATTTTGCTTAACCTCTAAGATAGTAAACCAGATTAGGCAGCTATGATTTCAGAAGTGTGTGCCCTAGATTTTGAGCTGTCATGCAGCCACTTTCACAGGACGCCCTGGGACGCTCCTGCCTTCCCTCGTTTTTGCAGGTGTTTCATCCTCCACTACAGCTGCACTCCTCCTTCCTTAGTCCTCTTCCTAAATTTATGTATCTTCTTCCTCCTTCACTGTTTACTGCTGTGAATCTTATTTCACGCTGTCCTTCAGTCTTCTGGTCTTACTGCTAGGATGTTTAAAAGTATTTGCCATTACTTTAAAATCCTACCTTTTTCATGAAGCTTTTACTAATCCAGTGGCTATAAGGTGACATGCTTTTTTACATTTTCAAACATAAAAAATTACATGCACTATGAGCTACATGTTTATGATACATGTATTCATTTGCATCTACTCACATCTGTGAGATTTTCAGATAGTGGTCAGAATACCCCCTGTGTGAATGTCTATATTCATTTAGGAATCCTTCAACCAATGCAGATTCATGGAGGCCCTTTATTGTGTCATGCACTTTTTGTGGAACCTATGTGACTATGAAAATGAATTAGACTGATATGATACACAAACTCTTAAAGTTGCAAGCAATGGGAAAATCTTCCCAGGAAGATACACAAAAACTTGCAGTTGGGCACTTTGTGCATTTTTATGTATATTTGAAGGGTCTTCAAGGATTCAAATTACAATTTGAAATGTTTCCTAAACATAATAAACTTCCCATTCCAGTTTGATTTGGTAATCCTATGGTAGCTCAAACATTTTTAGCAATGATAGCTTAGAACAGATGTTCTCAACCTTTTTCGTCTCAAAACCATTTTGTTTATTAAAAATTACCATGGTGACAACCACTTTTATTCATGTATGTTATAGTTATTGATAGTTAACATTTTAGAAAGTAAAATAGAAACTATATTTCTAAATTGTATATTAATTGGTTAAAAATAACAACTACAAACTCATTAAATGTTAGCATGAATAATATGCACTAAAAATAATCATATTTCCCAAATTAAAAAAGCAAGAAAAATAAGGGCATTGTATTATTCTTTTACAAGCCTCTTTATTTTTTTAGATTTTATTTATTTATTTTTAGAGGGGGGTAAATGAGGGAGAAAAAGAGAGAGAGAGAGAAAGATCAATGTGTGGTTGCCTCTCATACACCCCATAATGGGGGTCTGGCCTGCAACCCAGGCGTGTGCCCTGACTGGGACTCAAACTGGTGAATCTTTGGTTCATAGGCCAGTGCTCAATCCACTGAGCCATACCAGCAAGGGCAAAAATCGATTGGTTGACTCTTGCTGGCCCCCAACCAAAGGACCTGGCCCACAATCCAGGCATGTACCCTGACAGGGAATCAAACAGGCAACCTTTAGGTTTGCGGGCCAGTGCTCAATTCACTGAACCACACCAACCAGGTCAACAAATCTCTTTAATATGTGGCTTAACAGATGCTGAATTCTCATGTCTGCTTTTACATGGTCTTGCAATATGTTACTTGGGTTGAGGATATGAAGAAAATCTGTTCTTTCACAAATATGTAAATTGGAAAAGAGAAGAATATTTTCATGGACTTTTCAAATGTAATTGTGTATATTTTTTATATAAACCAAATATCAAGTAGTAGTTTCTAAAAGTTAGTTACAATGTGGAATCTGAGACCATATAATGAACTTTTCATTATTTTTATGTTAAAATCCACTATTTATCTTGCATTCTTAGTAGATTTTTGATCTATGTAGGATTTCATAATACCATGAATTGGTCTGTTGGAAAATATGGGTTCACTGAGTTATGCATTCATCCAATGTTGACATATTTCATTATACAGTGCCAGAAATACTCACATTCATTAATATTCTTATCAAGATCTCATTAGAACCTTCATTAAGTATTGGGACTCTGTCAAGTTCATGTTGGCATATGTAGTTTTTCCAAAATTCTATTTTCCTTGAAAGCTGAAATTTTATCAAAAACAAATGCTATAAATTGTTTCTAGGTGTTAGAGACTAATTTAGTTTATTTTCAAGTAGATATCTGTGTATGTCCAAGTCTGAATATTCATAGTTTGTGGGCCATGGAAAATGGGGCTTCTGTAGCTCTAAGTCAGACACAAGCATATCAGTGTGTTACAGAGAGAAATATTGTTATTTGTACTTCAGTGTGCAATAGAAATGCTATATGGGTACTTCCCATTTTGTGATAGAGAGTATCACAAAGACATGTAACTAAGAGAAGAAATTTAATTAAATTAATTGTTTCATCAGAGATTAAGGACTTTTTAATTTTTAAGTTCAGGTGTATAACCCTAAAGAATACACTGACTTTAATAAGGTTTGCTGCTACTTGATTCATACTAACTGGCCAGGACTGCTAAGGCTCCAGCGTTGTGTGCATATTTTAACCCCAGTGGGGAAAAAAAAAGAAAACAATAAAAGTGTTGTTATGAAAAGAGTTTTGACTTCAAGGACTCCTCGAAAGTATCTGAGGGTTTCTCAGAGGTCTGAGGTCATGCTCTGAAAACCCCTGACCTTGAAGAACCCAAACATAGGATCATTAATCATTATCTGATATTAACTATCATTTAGGGATTGACTAGGATTCATGACCACCTCCATACAATAACAACACCTAACATTGCCAAATTGTTTCACGTATAATTATATTTTTGTTTAATTCTTTCATTAAACTATCATATTTTAAAAGAGAAAATTACATCTTCATTTTACTTTTCCAGGATCACAAGATTTGTAAATGACAAATTCAGATTATCCAGGTTTTTTGAAGTCTGATATTCTAATTTTACCACAGGTGTTCAATATAACTCTTTCACAGCCTCCTATAAGTTAAGGAATAGTGAATAAGTCTTGTTCCATCAGCTTGATAGCAAGTCTCTACTTAAGCACATTGAGAACATGATATGTATTTGTACAAATCTTATTACTATTCCAAACCCTTTATAGCACTGAAGTGCAATTTTACATGGATTTCATCACAATCCAAAACTATAATTACATGATGTCCCGCAACATACCTCATTAGTTTTTTTAGCTGCTGTAATAATTGATTACTGATTTGGTCATGACATTGGCTAAAATAATCACTGACCATTGCAGTGAATCACTGTCCAGTTATTCCAACCTTCACAATGAGTATCTTAAGTCTGTCTTGTAATCTAATCGACTACATACAGAGCAGCTGCGAATGTGTTGACCAAAAAGAACTTACCTGCACCTTAGGGGGCACAGGGATAAAAATAACAGAGTTTAAAAAATAATTATCTTGTTTCACTTAAAATTTTAATATTATATGCTTTTGATATAAAAATAAAAGTGTTTCCCTTTTTGGCAGTCATAATTACCTTAATTTATAATTTCTCTTTCCCTGCCAGTCTGTCTTCATAATCTATGCTGAAATCTTCAAAGTCAAATTCGTTCTTCAAATTTACACACTAGAGTTTTATAAAAGCTATTTACTTATCAGCCACTTAAACCCCTTAAATATACTAATAAAATTTCTGTGTTTTCTTTCACTAAATAAAACTAAAATTGTTTTTATAACATGTATGCTATGATAAATTTGGGGTAGGGTTTATACAGATTGATTTACTCCACTAAAAATTAATTTTAATCTGTCCTGAAATAATAATAAGTAACCCTTTAGAGCTATGTTAGGGGAGAGAGGAGAGAAGGAATTTATGTTTGATTGTAATTATTGAAATTATAGAAGCGGAAATCTTGCCAAGGCAGAGATATAATCACAATTATCCGACCTGGAAAGATACTTTTTATTTCTGCACCAAAGGATAGCAAATAATTGGTATTGGGAGTCACTTTGATAAAATCCTAATTTGCAAAGTTATATTTTTATTTAGGGCATTTATCATTTCTATCTAATATTTAAATCACAGACATCCTATAATCACCGAGAATGTGCTTTAAATCAACTATGCTCTGGAACCAGGGCTTTGCAGCTTGTAAACCACCTGAATGTGATCTGGTGACTTGTCCTTTCTAAATCTCTGTGGAAGATAATGAATCAGTCGTCCAGGCTGCTGAGGGCCATGTGAAGAGTATATGTATGCATGGACAGGTCAGGGTGATGCCTCCAGCACTGCCTAACTCACCTCTGATGAGAAGTAACAACACAAGAAGGGGACACGCCCGTAGCAGGCAATCGACACACGTTGGTTCCCTGGAGAGTTCATGTCTAGCCATAAACCTAAATTACAGAGTGTTTAAAAATGGATTGTCTTTTTATTTTGTTGATGGTTTCCTTTGCTGTGCAAAATCTTTTTAGTTTGATGCAGTCCCATTTGTTCATTTTTTTCTTTTGTTTCCCTTGCCTTAGGAGATAAATGCATAAAAATATTGCTGCAAGTGATGTCTGAAATTTTACTGCCTGTGTTTTCTTCTAAGATTTTATGGTGTTGGGTCTAATATTTAAGTCTTTAATCCTTTGAATTTATTCTTGTGTGTGGTGTAAAAAAGTGGTTTAGTTTCATTTTTCTGCAAGCATCTGTCCAATTTTCCCAACACCATTTATTGAATAAACTGTCTTTAGCCCATTGTATGCGATTGTTCCTTCTCTCAAATATTAAATAACTAGAAAGGTGTGGGTTTATTTCTGGGCTTTCAATTCTATTTCATTGATTTCTGTGTCTATTTCTATGCCAATACCACCCTGATTTGATTACTATGGCCTTATAGTATAATTTGAAATTAGGTAGCATTATTCCTCCAACTTTGTCCTCCTTTCTCAGGATTGCTATTTCTATATGGGGGCTTTTGTGAAATAAAAAGACAACCCACAGAGTATAAGAACATATTCACTGATACATCTGATAAGGGGTTAATATCCAAAATTTATAAAGCACTCATAAAACTCAACAACAACAAAGAATCCAATTATAAAATTGACAAGGGACCTGAACAGACACTTTTCCAAAGAAGACATAAAGATGGCCAATAGACATATGAAATGGTGCTCAACATCACTAATCATCAGAGAAATGCAAATTACAACCACAATGAGACATCACCTCATCACCATTGATGATGGTCAGAATGGCCATCATCAATAAATCAACAAACAAAAACTGATGGCAAGGATGTGGAGAAAGGAGAATCTTTTTGCATTGTTGGGAATGTAGATTGGTGCAACCACTTTTCAAAGCACTATCGAGTTACCTCAAAAAATTAAAAATGGAATTGCCTTTGGTCCCAGCATTTCCACTTCTGGGAATATATGAAGGAACCCAAAACAGTAATTCAAAAGAATATAAGCACCCCTATGTTCATTGCAGCATTATTTCCAATTGCCAAGCTATGGAAGCAAGTGTCTATAAATAGATGAGTGGGTAAAACAACTATGGGACATTTACACAATAGCATCTATATGGACATAAGAAAGAAGAAAGTTTCACCCTTTGTGACAGCATGGTTGGATCTGGAGAACATCATGCTAAGTGAAATAAGTCAGTCAGAGAAAGCCAAATACCACATGATTTCACTCATATGTGGAATCTAATGAACAAACTAAACTAAAAAGCAAAATAGAAAGAGTCTCACAGATAGAGAGCAGGATGACAGATGAAGGGTGTAGCGGTTTAAGGAATAGTGGGATCAAACAAAAAGGTGAAAGGTCTCATGGACATGGAGAACAAAGTGGTGATTTCAGTTGTGAGGGGCATATAAGGGGGCTAAATGGCAATGGAAAATACAATAAAAATTTGTTTAAAAACTAAAAACAAAAAAGTTTAAAAATAAAAATAGCATTTTTATTTATAGAGTGATGTGGAAACATAGTATTGTTTGAGTAATGTTTGAAAAATATTAAATAAAGATAGCAAATAACAGTTTTATAGCTATTATTTCAATTATATATTTAAACTAAACAGTGAGAGGAGTTCACCGAATGGCCATTAGTAAGAGACTGTTCAAATAAATTAAGATGTCACAATATAATAGAATACTATATAGAAATTTAAAATAATAAGATGAAGGTAAAGTGTGTTCCAATGAAGTGATTTCCAAGATATGACAAATGAGAAAAAGCACGGTGCAGAAGAATGTATATAATATACTTCCATGTGTGTGAAGATATGTGGATACATGTAAACATACAAATGACAAAAGTATTGTGAACTGACAAAAATAGTTGACTCCGGGGGGAGACAATTTTCAATGAATATGTTTTTATGTACTTTACTATCTTTTAACACACAGGTACACTAGTTGCAATAGTTTTAAGGTAAATAATAGTTTAAATATAACATAAAATAGAGATAAAATATATTTATAAGGTGAATCTTTGGTATGCTTTCTACCCTAAAAAACAAACAAAATTGACAAGGAATCAGTTTTATCATTATAGTTGCTTAGCATTTTGTAAAACCAAATAAAGTTTATATTTAAATATTTCACCCCACAGACACATTAATTCACAAGAGAGAGAGCCATTAACACAGAACAGACAGAGCCAAATATATATTGCCAGATAAAATATAATATTTTATTTGCTAAATCTGTACAGCTTTATTGTTGAAAATAAAAGAGTTCTGAATTCTTTTTTTTTTATTTTTTTTTTAATTTTATTTTCAGAGGAAGGAGAAGGGAGAGAGAAAGAGCAATGTATGGTTGGCTCTCACATGGCCCTCACTGGGGACCTGACCCGTAACCCAGGCATGTGCCCCGATTGCGAATCGAACCGGGAACCTCTGGTTCCCAGCCCGCGCTCAATCCACTGAGCTACACCAGCCGGGCAAGTTCTGCATTCTTAGAGTACTCTTTTGAATTGAATTTTATGTATTTTCAATGCCAAACTTCAAGAGTTTCTAGATAGTCAATTTTATATTATTGTTGAGGTGAAATAAATTTCTCTTTTACTTACATTTTAAAATAATTTTGAATGTATAGGAAAATAATAAGTAACTCTCCCAAGTTTAAGTTTCAAAAATTTATACAACATGTAATGAGGATCTAATGTATCTTTTCAAATTTATACTCCAATACCATCGTATAACAAGCAAATCAACCCTAGGTCTCTTTCAGTGTGTCTGCCTTATTCCCAAATGTTTATTCAACTCTGACTCTTGCATCTTCCTGCCATGTTCATGCTGTCCATGCATCTGAAATGACTGTATGAGGTCTAATCTAAGAGCTTTCTCTGAAAGGTTCTTTTCATTCTCTGCTCTCATCTGCATAGCGCTTGTTTCATAATGTCTTCTATCATTATAATATGTGTACATCTCCATGTCCCTAGGAGATAAATAGAAGCACCAGGAAAGTAGAAAGTAACCACTTCATCCACATCTTTAATCTTTGATGACTACATGTGCTCCAGCAGCCTGGCCTGGATACAGCCCACGGAGTCCAGCAGGGATGGGGAGAAAGGCAGCAAGGTCGTTCAGCCCCTCTGAAGACTAAACCGCAGTCAACCTGGAATCACACAAAATAATCCCACTTTGTAGTTGAAAATAGTTCTTGAAATGATCCTCTGCCTGTTCTTTCCAGGCTGAAAAATAAATAAGTTGCATGTCTTCTACTTAAGAATTTCGTTTTCTTATCCTGTAATCATTTCATGCACTGCTCATTATAAACCCTGAAGTTCCTCAATTGTTCTTTAGGCTATGGAGTGCAGAGTGGGGCATTCCAGCCTAGTAAATCAGACCAGTGCTGAATGATTTCTTTCTTCATGCGAAATTCCTTTAGAGTCTTCACAGTATAATTTCTATAAAATAGCATATTAATTATTCTTTAGACCTATACATAGTCAATTCCTATATTATACTTAGACAATTGTTTCTCTTTTAAGTGGTACTTATTCATTTAGTCTTTCCTTTTCTTAGCTAGGACATTTTCATTGCTAGTCCTAAACTATAAGAGGCTATTTCTCTATTACTTTGATGCTATTGTAAAACAGCCATGGTGTCTTTGTCCTGCCTTTCAGTCAATGATTTTTAAAACAATGATTCTCAAATCCCAGACTGATGCTATTTCTTGAGGAAGTTCCTTTTTCTCTATGGTGACAGAATAATAAATACATTGTGATGACTTTTTTATAAAGCCATCTTTGTTCACTTTTCATGTCTTAAGATAAGATTTCTATCACATGCATGGTAGTAGATGGCAGTAATTCTTTTTCTACCATCACTAAAATGTTAAAGACCTGATGTGAGGCACCAGCTTTCTTGTAGTTTTTCATTCTTCTATATAAGACCAACTTTGATGCCACTAAGTTACTACTAGTTGTAGAAGTGGCAATAATAAGAATAGGAATAACTACTAATTAAATGTTACTTATATACAAAGGATTATTTTAACAACTTTAGATATATTAACTCAATGAAACAACTCTCTAAGAACTTATTATTATTGAAATATTAGAGACAGGCTGACTCTCTTGGTCCAGACTAATACAGCAGCTAATAACTTTAAGTTGAAGCCAATGCCCATACACAGTGTGAAAATCTTAGAACCTTTAAGAATTTATGCTAAGTCTCTCTGCCTGTGCTCTATAAACGGAACAACAAAGCCTGGATGGCAGCACATCTGTTTACAACATAATTACTGAATATTTTAACCCTCTCTTGAGACCTACCACTCAGAAAAAGAAGTTCCTTTCAAAATATTACTTCTCATTGACAACACGCCTGGTCACCCAGGTGTTGTACATCTGATAGAGATTCATCAAGATTAATGTTGTTTTCAGGCCTGCTAACACAATACCCACTCTGCAGCTCATGGAACAAGAAATAATTTTGACTTTCAAACCTTATTATTTAAGAAATATATTTTATAGGTCTCTAGCTGCCACAGATAGTGATTCCTCTGATGGATCTGGCTAAAGTCAAGTGAAAACCTGAAAAGGATTCACTGTGCTAGATGCCAATGGAAGAAGTCAAAATATCTTTTAAAAGGATTTGGATGAAGTCGATTCCACCCTTGTGGATGACTTCATGGGGTTCAAAACTTCATCGGGGGACGTAACTGCAGATGCGGTGGTAGAAATGGCAAGAGAACTGGGAGTGGAGCCTGAAGACGGGACAGAGTTGCTGCACCCTCATGACAAAACTTGAACTGATGAGGATTTGCCTCTTATGAATGAATAAAGAAAGTGGTTTCTGCAGATGGAATCTACTCTGCTAAAGATCCTGTAAAGATTGTTAAAGTGACAACAAAGGATTTAGAATATTAGATTAATTTAGTTGATAAAGCAGCAACAGGGTTTGAGAGGAGTGACTCCAGTTTTGACATAAGGTCTGCTGTGGGTAAAATGTTATCAAACAACATCACATGCTACAGAGATATCATACATGAAAGGAAGAGTCATTATTGTCTTATCATAAGAAATTACCACAGCCACCCCAAACTTCAATATCCACCACCCTGATCAGTCAGCAGCTGTCAATGTCAAGGTAGAACCCTCTACCAGCGAAGATTATAGCTCATTGATAACTCAGATGATAATTAGCATCTTTAACAATACAGTATTTTTAATTAAGGTATGCACATTGCTTTTTTTAGACACAATTCTATTTGATACATAGACTGCAGTAAAGTGTAAACATAACATTCATACACACTGAGAAACTGAAAACTGTGTTGCCATATTAGCTGTACTTGTGTTACAGGAATCTTAAACTAAACTCACAATATCTCTGAGGTGTGCTTGTACTTCATTAATTTAACAAACAAAACAGTGAACAACACAGAAGGAGATTGGAGGCATGAAACAACGCTGAGGAAAAAAGATAAAGCTACATAAACATTAAAAATCAGTAAAAAGTTTTTTTTAACTTAAAAATAGTAGAAACTATGTAATAATGACATGAAGAACAAGAATGAAAATGATGGGTATGAAATTTACAGTCTGCATGTGTTTTACTCTGTTGTGTTGCTCACTGCTATGTCCTCAGTACCAGGGAAGTAGTATTTTTTCGATAAATATTTTCTCTATAAATATTTGTTGAACAGAATCAAATTTCATAGCTGAAGGTGACCACAGATATGATCTCCACCTGCATTCCTGAAATTCTGAGAATCCCATGAAATTTTCTCAGGAATCATCTAAAGGGTACCGATAGGCTTGGTGTTTGAAGTTAGACAGATGTGTTTCTACAAGCGTGGTGGCCCTTAAGGTGCACACTTAGATCTGCACCAGCTGAGTCCTCTGACACAGCTGCCTCCTGTCCATTAACCTGAGACTTTAACACCTGGGCTGTGTTACATAGGCTCTGCTCCCAAGCATTCTCATATGGAGTGCCTGAAGTGTGTTGTTATGTCTGCCCAAGGCAGGACTAATGAGCAACTTTTTTTCTGGCCATCCCATCAGCTTGGCCAAGATTTTCTGAGCCTCACTGTAGACTAAAGCTCATTCTACCCAACTCTTCTTTTTCTCTTCTCTCTGGTGTCAGACATGCATTGAGGTCTGAAAGCTCTCTCTGACTTTTCCTACTCCCTCTCCCTTTATTCTGCACGGGAAATTCCACCAATCTCTTTCATGTCTAATTCTGTATCAGTATCAGTATGCAGCTGGAGGAAACAAACTGACACATCAAGGCAAGAGGTGGACACTGAATTGGACCTACTGGACAAACAGCACGAGCCAGACGTCTGAAAGAACAGCAGTCACGAACAACTAGGTGCGCTCAGGGAGGACACATGCCTATGTCTTAGGTTCAGGAGAGGTGAGACATCCTTTCAGGAAACAGAGTTCCCCTGTATTTTGCTCATTTAATCTGTCCTCTAAATTAGGAAGGTGATTCAGTCTTAAGGACCTTAAAATCTGTTACTCTCCTATTTCCCTTGGGGTCCCATATAATAAGCTCTATAACCTGAACATGCTCATACACTGACATCCTTCTTATGCATTAAGTTATGGAGAGTGGTCAAATCTTCCCGCTCATTCCAAATCTTGCCATCTCTTGGTGTAATCATCGTATTTGTGTGTTATTTGTAGAACATACTAGAATCTCAATTTTATCCCTTTATCTCCACTGAGATGCAGTCACTCAGTGCAGTGGTTACACCTGGACCGTACACTGTCCCTGATACTTTCAATCCAAATTTTCCTTTTCTAAACTCAACCCGTTATGCCTCCAGCTCACTAACATCAGTATGTCACCGAACCTATTTTGGGTTGTTGTTGTTGTTGTTGTTGTTTTTAATATTTCCAGCCATACACGTACTATAGTCAATATATTAGTACCCTGTTGCCTTCATATCCTACTATATCCAGCTTGAACTTTATAACAAGTTATTTCTATCATTTGTATGTTTTGGATTTTTTATGTCTTTGAAACATACTATAAACAACAAATTGAGTAATAATTAAATAACAGAATATTAGTAAATAGATTCCTGTAACGATGGAAATTTTTGTTCTGATTATTCTCCCTTTCACAACGAGATCAGCATGAGTGTTTAATGGGTATAAGAATCCCTGGTCTAGGTCTCATCCTCTATAAAAACATCATTTTTTTCTGTTGTTCATTATCTAAAGCAATGTTATTTCATTATATGTCAATAGCATCATGTTTATTATAGATTATACTATGTCAAAATGTAAGGCGTTGTGAAAAGACAAGGAATTCTTCAAAATCTAAGTTGTGATTTCCTTAAAAACATTTTCGTCAGTTCTTTCGATTCTTAATTTTTTTTCTATCATGTCCAGGAGATGCTAGGTTTTTTAACTCAATATTTAGCAAAGATGAAATCAGTTAAAAATACAGCACTGAAAAATCTCAGGTCTTTTAAAATCATCTTCCATGTTCTTTGTTAAAGTACCCAAAGTTGTTTTGACATTTTTGTAGTGATGTTGCTCTATCGTGTATTACTGGAACCACAAAGACGGAAACAATGTGAGTAAAGATCTCTCTTGTACTATTACTTATGTGACATTGGTAAAAACATTATCCAAAATAATTCATTCTTAATTTGTGTACATTTTAATTACTTCAGGAAACATGGGATAACCATTAAAAATTTGTGGTTGTTAAAGTTATTTACGTTCACTAACTTCTTTGAGATTATTTCCTCACATATAGAAGCATATCACTGTCAGAGTTAGTTATGAAAATTTTAGTTTGTTAATGTCATGATAATCTAACAATGGAATATTTTGAGAAACATAAATTATCCAGAACTCATGAACTATTAAAACAACTCTTTCTGCTCTGCTTTTAATGGTTTTAATTCGCAATGATTAGAGTGTCTATTTTTCCATCCCTTTATGTCTACTGCCTAGAATAAAAGTTGCTGCCTGCAATTAAGAGATTATTTTATATCAGTGACAGGACTTTTAAGATTCTTTCTACAAATTATGAGAGTAAGTCATTAACTTCCATAAAGATAATGTGGTATCCCTAACATATACATTGATGCTTTTTATTTTTTAAAAAAAGAATCCATAGGTGTCAAGGAGAACTAATCCTATAAGGGAAAGTAACAGTGGTTATATTTGTTCTGGAATAAAGACAATAACAGATTTTCTGAACATTTTTCTTTAGTAGAACATTATAGCATTATTAAGTAAAATAAAGCTAAGGCTCATAATCAAAGTTACACATCTCCAGATATAGAAGATTACATCACAAACACTTAGAAAGCAAAGACCTGTTCCAAATTGTTCATCCAAGAAACATGTGGACTCCAGATTGTAAATTACTTCAGATTCACCTTTGTCTCCTCTGCCTAAAATCACCTATTTTTTAGTAAAAATTATACATTTTGTTACCTAAAATAATATACTAAAAGTAGATGTTACCTGAAAACTGTCATTTGAAATTCAGTTTTGTGATATGCACAGCAACTAAAAGAAAAAAAATCAACAAATAACTGCCCATGCAGCCTAGTGGGCTGTGAATGTTTTGAGGCTAAGAGAACACACAAAAACTTTTTCCCACTTCTGCTATATTTTTATATCTCAGATATATTGATGAACTCCTACTCAGAGAATTGTCAATTCAGAAGACACAAAACCCAGATGCACTCAACATATTAACCCAAACCTGGACTACAGACAAATTATAGTACTAGCAAAATAAATAAATAAACAGAAAGACCCCTCCATTGCAGCAGCCTTACAGGGTCTCAGAAACTGATCACTAGGTTAAAGAAAAGTGGTATAACACGTGGCATGTGGTTAGCCTAACTTACACATTTCACAATTTTTACAGGAAATCATCAGAAGCAGAAATAATAAAAGAAAGAGTGGAAAACATCATTATGAGCACAGGCATTTCCAATAACTATGACTTCTTTTTATATGAAAATCTAAATTTATTTGACCCAAATTAATAATATGTTTAATGGGGTTTTTCTTTTAGTTTTATAGGTAGAAATTTGTGGGGCAATTCTTACACTTTCTATTTTGTAGGATGGCATGGTGTATTACTTTATCCCTTTTCGGGTACCTGTTTTGCCATCTACACACAAGATAAATTGTATATTTCCCATCTTGCATATTATTAGCTCAGCATATGTCTATGTGTACTTCTGCAGATGCACATACATACACATATGCATGTGCATGAGTACATCACCAGTTTATCATAGTTACTGTGAATTACTTTTTACTTATTTCATAAAGATTATTCTCTCATATTGTCTGTAATCTTAACCAGAAGTCAGAAAGAGATTTTATAACTGGAAAATAATAACAGTGAAAAATTGTAACCCACCCCATGATTCTTTTGACACTGTTTCTGTAAGTGCTGACTCTGACCAATATGTGGCTTGTAGATGAACAACATGCTTGTAAAAGAATCCAAGGAACTTGCTTCAGATGCCAACCTTCAGGCATCCCAGATCCTGAGATTTGCTGACCTTCATCCATGGAGCCGGGGGCTGACGTGAAGCTAGGATGACCTGAAACCAGGATGACTAAACCAGGATGACACACACCGGGCCATCATTTGCCTATTGGAACGGACTGTGCTAATCTTCTGTAGAGAATTTTTCAGCCCCCTCCCTTGAATTCTTTGTGCTGTTCCCCTCTTCCTCCTTATAAAAACCTCTGCCTCCA
>PVJI01009470.1:0-33539 GCA_004026765.1 Micronycteris hirsuta | reverse complement strand
AGGTATTATGACCCCCATTTGCAGATGTGAAAATTGAAGGACAGAGAGATTAAGTAACTTGAGGAAAGACACCCAACTAATAAGTATTGAATCTTGGATTTGAACTTAGGCAGGAAATTTCTAGAGTCCGTGGTCTTAAATTACATGAGGCTGCCTCTCAAAATCAAACATTTATGAAGGTTTTCAAGAAAAAGTCAAAACAACAGTATAAACACAGAGAGAATACATTAGGGAAAATTTGAAAATAGCATAAATTCAAATTTAGTTTTATGTAAGCAAATGTCAACCTGAACACCAAAATATGAATTATGACAGGACCAAAAAGGGACATGGGTATTTGGATAAACAGAGCAAACTATGCGGAGTTCCATATATTGGCTGTTAAACTGTGATCTATGTGGGAGCAACATGGATTCTTCTGTCTCTTACATCTCCCCCATCCTTGCTTCCTCACACCAAGCTTCTTCTTCATGAAATGTTTCTCTTTGAGCTCTGCCTCACAAATACAACTTGAAGCTTCTAAACACAACCACACGAAGAGAAAGAGAAAACTTTTCAATAGTCTCAAATTAACTTAGCTAATCTTTCATTTTTATAATAAGAAAAACAAAATCCAGGGAGGCTAATGGCTTGATAAATGCGGCACCTTAATTGGTGTCACAGCTGAGTCGGAGCTCCAGGCTTTTGAACCTTCCACCCATGGAGGTTTCCACAGCCTGTGGCCAAGAATCATAAGGCACATTCTGCCAAGAAGGAAATTGAAAGAAGGAGGGATTCACAGTGGTGCCCCTCCGGGACTGGGGAGGGAGAGGGAGGCAGTCTACTATAGTGTTTCCCAGACTTTTAAATTTCATGGAGCAGTGAAATTTCAAATAAATATGTAAGTTCCATCACTGGGTTGCCAACATTTTAATTTTGCCAAGAAAAGACATTCAAAAACGAACAGAGGCAAAACAAGTATAAACTACTTTCACCACTATTTCACACAGGAACAGAAAAGGGCATAGCAGAGTTTAAGACACCCCTTTAATTGAAATTAAGTCAGCTCTATGAAAAAGTCACCTTCTTGAGGTTTTTCTTCATTTAGCTGGGGATGAATGCATACTTCATCGTAGGCCAGCCCGAGGCTGATAGCCAATATTTAAGAACTACAAGAATATGGAATAAGCCCTAAACTGAGGGCCAGAGAACTGGGCTTTAGTCTGTCCCTCGAAGAAGATGTGACATGGACCAAGTTGTTCCATGGCTCTGGAGCTCAGATTTGTTCATTTCGAAGGTAAGACCTCTGACCAGCTCTACAATACTAACATTGTAAGAACAATTAGTTATCAAAATCAGACCAGCTCTACAGATGCTCCTGAGAACCTGGGTTCTTCAGAAAGCCACTTTCCCAGGTTTTGAACCTCAAAAGAAAATACTGGCAGGTGAGGAATGGCCTAGAGTTGCTCTACCTAGCACTGAACATCTCCCCTAAGTCCACCAGCAGCTTTTAAATTCCCTTATATGAGAGGAAATGTCAGACAAACCAGGACTGTTCTAAAATAATCAGTCATCCTATTTTTATGGTAACTATTATTTCTGATGCCACTACAACACTATCTTTGTAGAGAAAAACAAACAACAGAAAGAATGGGAGGAGGTGGGTGGAGAGAAAGGAGTGGGGAGAGGATGAGTCAGGCAATAGGAACCTTAATTAAAAGCAAGCCAAACCAGGCACTGCTCTTTACAAACAGCCCCCAACCTTAGTGTCACTGCTGGTACATTTATCCTTTTGTGTGTCCATCAATGGACAGACCTAAACAGAAGAGGGGAGTCTAGCTTTGCAATGCACAAGCACAAGGGTACTGTTGCATCCTTACTGTCTTAGGGTGTGCAGAACAGAGACTGAAAACCTACCCGCACAATCAGGTAAGTCCTTATGAAGTCTTGAAAAGTTAAGTTAGACTCTTTGGATCAAACACAGTTTAAAAGTTGAGGGAAGAAATCACAGGAAACCAAGAAACAACAAGGTAGAAGCAGATTTAACTAAGAATTTCCTTCCCTCCATCTGTTTTAGTCACACCCATAATGTAATTATAACCTAGCATTTGCATTTAATTACACAGCATTGAGAAACACTGGATTTTATAGCAAAGCTGAACTAAAGAGAGAGCTTTATGGCCAGTAGGTTTGTATTTCTATCGTGAGGAATGAATTTCAGAGCAGGCAAATACAAACCTTAACTAAATAAGATAGAATGAAGATGTTTATTGTAGTGCCCAAAACAGATATGTTTGCTCACAAAAAAAGGTACAAATAACCAAATGTTACAAATTGACTTAGGCAAATAGTAAGCTCTCAATTAGCGTTAAGTGTTATTGTCATCATCATATTTGCAAAATATGGTTCAAAAAATTTTACTTCTATGCCCATGAGGTAAAATCTACAGAAAGGTTAGCATCAGGCCTTCGAGCTACTTTTTTAATGGAAAACCCACAGCATTCAGTGGAGCCATATACACCTCCTTTGGTGTTATTCCACTTCCCTTTTTTCTGTCCTAAACTCTTAGAGGTGTTAAAAAAAAAAGGGTACGGTCTTTCCTTGGGGTAGATTTTGTGATACCAACCACAGGAATTTCATTTGACTTTGGTGCATAAGTAATTGCTATCATGAAAATTCCTGATTTTTCAAAAATAAATGATGCATAAAAGGCACATAAAAGTTCAGTTAATAAGTCCCAACGCGTTGAAGAACATATCTTAGCTCAGCCAATGGAACTAGTTTTTTATTCAGTGGAGACCTCTTAAATGCATTGCCTCAGTGCACAGTAAATCTATTCTTTTAGCAGGTTTATTCCTTTATCTGGTAGTCAATTAAGTGGCCTTTCATGAAATGTAGCAATGACATACATTTGTGGAGGGAGGTATATTCTTATAACTTGTCTGATTATCTTTGGATTTTAGTATGTATTATTTATGAGTATTATTTCTTGAGCAGGTTTATGCCTTCATCAAGTAATCATGAACACATTTAAAGTATAAATATGAGTCTACTGCAACTGGAAACCACCGTGGTTATAACAAGGTGCATTCTTACACAAATATCTCATTCAATTTTGAAGGAATTGTATTCTGAGAATAAAATTTATTTTGTCCTTTTCCCTTCTCACTCTCCAAATTGTAATACCTATACTACAAAGAAAAGCAATCATCATTGTTGCCTGCATTCGACTAAATATTTCCAGCCATAGAAATGCCATCAGTCTGTTTCATACATCTAAGATGAACTGAGAGAATAGCTTTTAAAATGCAACAACGATGGTGATAATTCTTCAACCTAAGAGGAACTTCACAATAAATGTCAGGAAATGTATTGATACAAGTGTAGGAGACAGATTTTTAATGTTCTGGATATTAGTTCTTGCTTGTTTTTCTTAAATATTCAACCTAATGAATCACTTTTTCCCTGCTGCAGAAGTAAAAAAAAATTAAAAGTTATTATTGTATCCTCAGAGATCAAATCTTTAATTAAATTTTGCACATTTTTTACACACAAACAAAATAATAGTAATATTAGATGGATCAAAAATTGTAATGTTTACCTCTAATCTGGTCATTAAGCTACCACCCTTTGTTTCATTAAATATTTTAAGTCACCCTTATTTTGGAAATGAAGTAGCTAGGTGATAGGATAATGTTATAACCCTATACTGCTGTAATCTTTTAAATGTAGACAACAGGTCCAACCTACAGATGAATTAGCTGTTCTTAAATTAAGGAATATTATGAGTCAGTAATGGTATGACATTCTTTTTTATGACTATAGCTTGGGTTATAATGTGACAAGAAAAAAAATGTAATGTTTCCAAAATGACAGTTTTTTAGATTTGTGTTGCCTGAGGTAGTTCAGCTGAACAATAAACTATAATTTGATTGATAGGAAATTGAAGTGGTTCATCTAATCTGCCAGTGTAGCCTACCGCAGCTCTAGGTTTGCATGTCTGATGATGTATCACAGTTTTAGAGATAATATTGTTTGTATTAGACAGGAGATTTTTTTTCCTCTCACATCAAAAAGGAGGACTTTATTACATAGGAATTATCAAAATATGCCATGGATTAGCATGGAATCAAATTTGTTGGGGTATAAATTTATAAGTCCATACTAGATGATATAAATAAAGCCTTAGAATAGTAGTTTGTTTGGGGACAAACTGATTGTGTCTTGGTTGTCGAATTATTCAGTCTGAGATAGTATGCCATCTACACCTGAAAAAAACAATCAGACTATTGCTATTTCATCTTTATTTTAAACAAATGCTGTCTTTATCAAGAGAAATCTTATAAACATCAATTATATTAAGACTCCTAAATTCTAGAGAGAAAATGCATTTGAAAAAATAACAAAAGAGTAATAAACAAAGCTAAACACCTTAATCAAATGCAAATTTAAATAACAAATTGGTAATCAAAGAACATGAGGCTATTTATAATTACTTGCTGAATATTGATGATTTCTCACATTTAACCATAGCAAATTGAAATTAAGATTTCTGAGTTGATTTTAGGGTATAATTTTAAACAGGATCGTCCTATTTTATCTTGTTATTAGCATGCAATTGAAACAACTTTTTTAATGTTAGTTATATAATTTAAAATAATAATAAAAAAGTATTCAACTATTTTTTCTTTCAACTAATACAGAAAAGTAAATGTGCAAAGATATCTCAAAGTTACTATAAATTTACTAACAATATCCAGAAATGTTAAACAATGAATTTCAGAATATTTCAGTTAGGAGCACATTTGCAAGAAGAGAAGATATATTTTTTGCACCTTTTTTATTGCTGTTCATTTACAGTTGTCCCCATCCCCTATTACTCTCCCCTGCCCTATGTACCCCCTACCTTCCACATTCAGTCCTTTCCCCCACCCCATCGTCTTCGTCCATGGATTCTTTATAAAAGATCTTTGACTTGACCCTTCCTCTTCTCTACCCCGTTATCCCTTTCCCCTCGCCTCTCTGTTTACTGTCAGTTTGTTCTTCATTTCAATGTCTCTGATTATGTTTTGCTTGTTTGTGTGTTCTGTTGTTTAGGTTCCACTTATAGGTGAAATCATATGGTATTTGTCTTTCACCACCTGGCTTATTTCACTTAGCATAATACTCTCCAGTTCCATCCATGCTATCATGAAGGGTAGGAGTTCCTTCTTTCTTTCTGCTGCATAGTATTCCATTGTGTAAGTGTACCATAGTTTTTGATCCAGTCATTTGCTGATTGGCACTTAGGCTGTTTCCAGGACTTGGTTATTGTAAATAGCGCTACTATGAACATTGGGGTGCATAGGTTCTTTTAAACAAGAGATTCAGGTGTTTCAGTATTCTTACAGTATAATCCCAGCAGTAGAATTGCTGGATCAAATGTCAGTAACATTTTTAGTTTTGGGGGGAAATTCTATACTCTTCCACAGTGGCTGCACCAGTCTGCATTCCCATCAACAACGTACTAGGGTGCCCTTTTCTCCACAACCTCACCAGCACTTGATGTTTGTTGATTTGTTTATGATGGCCATTCTGACTGGTGTTAAGTGGTATCTCATTGTGATTTTAATTTGCACCTGCCTTATGGCTAGTGATGCTGGGCATCCTTACATACACCTCTGAGCCCTCTGTATGTCCTCCTTGGAGAAGTTTCTGTTCAGGTCCTTTGCCCATTTTATAATTGGGTTGTTAGTCTTCCTGGAGTGGAGTCATGTGAGTTCTTTATATATTTTGGAGATCAAACCCTTGTCCAAGGTATCATTGGCAAATATATTTTCCTATATGGTTGGTTCCCTTTTCATTTTGCTGATGTTTTCTTTAGCCATGCAGAAGCTTTTTAATTTCATGTAATCCTATTTGAAGATACATATTTTACAAGGAAAATTGTAGAGTTGGCTTGGGATATTTCGTGCATCATTTTCTCCTCAACTCAAAAATGAATAATAGTTATTGAATAGAAACAAATAAAAAATTGGGAGTTTCAGTATCACTTATGGTTTCTATGATTTATTTAAAGTAAAATAACAATGGGAGCATTTCCATGTACAATTCAATAAAACATTTCCAAGGTTTGTTAACATTTAAGTAGTCAGTACTGGCTGGTGTATTGTGAGATGAATGCTCATATAACATGGATGGAAAGATAAATAAGTCCTGACCTTTCTGGAAAGCAATTTGAAAATATAAATATCATTTTTGAATGCTTATAACATTCTCAGCACTGTGCTATCCCTCTATTTGTTCAAGTATAAGTTTTATCAATTTCTATCAACAACCATGAAAATGTTCATAGCTTCTGACTCATTAATTCCACTTTTAAGAATATATCTTCAGAAAATAAAAAATAATACGATATATGTATATTTCATTACAATACTATTTACATGGGGAAATTTGAGAATCACCATCATGTTCAGAAATTCTCTGATTATGCCATATTCTTTTCACCACATACTATGTTTATGCAATCATTGAAAATTATTTTATGTAGAATATTTGATAGCATGCAATTGCATATCTTAGGTTAGGAAGGCAGGAGACAAAATTGTATTTATTACATATATTAAAAGAAAAGTATGCAAAATTAGAACAGCAAAAATCTCTAAGGAAATAGTAGGTATAAATGTACATTTTTCTTTTCTTCTTTAAAGTTTTCAATATTTGATCTGCATGCCCTAATTGGAAAACTCATGCTCTCTATTATTTTAACCTTATCACTCCCTGCATTAGGTAGCCTGCACCCAATATGGCATAGAGGGTCCCCGCAAGAGAGTGGAAATAATATAGTGGAAATAAGCTTTGAAGTGAGGCAAAACTGTCTTAGAATACCAGCTCCAATATTTACTGGCTGTGTGGCCCTGAGCATGTTATCTGACCTCTCTGGGCTTCGATTTTCTCATAGGTAAGATAAATTAATTAATAAACTTATGTAAAAGATTCAGAGAGGACAGACTGATCAATATTAATCTTAATGAGGAAGAGGGTCTTAGGAAACGTTTCAACAAGAAGAGAATGTTTAAGTAGTCCTGGAGTGTAAGCTGGCATTCCAACAGAGGCAAGGGGTAGAATGATGTGGTCTGGAACTAGCTGCCCCCTCAGTGTTGCAGATAACAGATGCAAAAGAGCTACACAATGAAAAGAACATAATCTTTTATATCAGGATATTACCGGAGTTACCCCAAATTTAGATATCATTGCATTCAGACATCAATTCTCAGTTACTTTTGTTTCTGAGTAAATTTACTTGTGTTATCCTGGAAAACTTTGTTTTGAATTTTTTTCTCATGGATTTCACAAAATATAATTGAATTGTGGAAACTCAGAGATAGGAGAGACATCATACTACTACCAAGACCACCAACACCTTCAACAGTTGAGGAAAATAAGAACTAGAGATTTAGGCCACAACATTCAATCCTTCCACAGCTGTTTGCAACATGAAGATTTTTTTTCTCTTTTAAGAACACAATTAGTTTACCTTTTCCTAGAATTTAAAGTAATAATCTAATATTCTCCTTTATAAAATTCGACATTCATTGTGATTAATCATTTTTTGCTTTTGTATCCAGAAAATTATCCTGGAATTCAGGAGAGTTTATTAATCTCCTGTTCTAGTTATTTTTTGTACAGTTTTACAATTTGCATAAATTTTTTGTCAATTTATCATAATTACATATGACCCTTTATATTTATATTCTTTTATTATTCCAAAAATCAAGGCTGCATTTATTTTGGTTCTACTACTTAAACTTGGAAATGGAGTACCCTCCAAGGATGCCCAACTTGGTTTTAGTGTAAAATTTTGCAATAATGTTTTCATGGTACAAGAACATCACATGCATATAATTGAGGCATTGAAAGGTTTCTACATTTTGAGATTATATGTTTTAAGTCATGTGATAGCTACTGTTTTTATGGTTTTCATCGAGCCCATTGCATCTCCTGTAATGCAGTTTTCATTGGGACACCGTCATGCCCAGTTTTTGTTTTTGCTCTGATTTCTCGCTACAGTGGCAAAGTGAGTGGTTGCGACAGAGACCACATTTCCTGGTCCTTTAGAGAAAAAGTGTGTCACCCTCTGATCTACATAATCAATACTGTTTCATATATCTGAATAAATATAAAGATTATCTTCAGGGCATTAATTTCAACCTTAGGAAGTGTTTCACCACCAAAACACTAAGTAATCAGTAACAGCATTATCTTCTACAGAGTTAAAATGCATTAATCATTTATTTCTGGAATTTTCCATTTAATATTTTCAGACGCCAGTTCACCTCAGGTAACTAACCGTAAGCTCAGAAACCACAAATAAAGGGGAACTACTGTGTGTGCCTGTGTGGATGGGTACAGAAAGGAGAGAGAGACAAAGGCGGAGGGACAGAGCTGTGCTAAGGAACACACGAGTCAGGAGAGTCCCGTCTTCCTCTCCCACCTTCCTTCTACACCAGGAGACAGTTTTGACATGTGGCAGTGGAACTCAGGGCTCTAGGGACTATGATGTGACATTCACTAGCACAGGGATTCCATTATAATAGTTTACCATCAGTTTGGTCCTAGGAGTACTTATTACCAATTAGACATTCTTTATTAATTTGATTGTCAGCTTGTACTGTGTCTCTCTCCTTACCTCCTTCTCCTGGCCACTCTTTTCCTACCTGTATATCTCCAGACTGCTTTGATATACATAATCATGTAGGAATACGAAATATGTTCAATGTCCTTTTCTAATACCCTATACTCTTTGAATTCAGACAAAAGAGTGGGCCCAAACTTCTACCTCTCTGCTGTGCTTCTCTGCTGTTACAGAAATTAACAGTGTAAAAACCTGTCACAGGTATAACAATTTGTAGCACTGATAAGTTATTGACCAAGAGTTAAACACTAAAGTTTCAAATTAAATTTTAAATTATTCAAAGCTTGTTATATGTAGCAAACCTGTTCTTAGATATCATTAACTGATCCGCATCATTTCATTCTGCTACCACAATTTTAAAATAAAAACCTTATTGACAATTTTCCAGCACACTGTGGGCTAGCATGACGGTCTTAAGAAATGTCTCGTGATTCTTTGTGTGGCTGTACCGGAGGACACAAAGCTATGTCTGTGAGTGGCTGAAGCTATTGTGCAGGACAAGTGAGAGGTCTTCTTGGAACACTGACTTTGTTTAAAAACATGGGTTAGAAAACAACATAAAATAAGGCAGTGCTCTTTTACATGTATAACAGTGTTGGGGAGTAGTATTAGAAATTCACATTACTTTTTTAAGAATACACAAGATAAAAATGGGCTTCTTGGGTATTCCTTTGCATTCCTCCTTACCTGCTCATCAGCTCCTCCTGATTCCCACTAAGAAGTCACCCTTTGCCTCAGGATGCATGTCAGTGGAAAAGTTTGCACAGAACATCCATGTTAAAGGCATTTTTATATGATGGTGCACAGTTCATATTATTTTCTATGCCTGGATATTTCAGGTGATCCTGGTCAAGTCATTCAGCCTTCTTCACTCTTCAGCCACCTCATTTCTTAAGTGAGAAAATAGTATGATTGACAAAATAAGTAAATCACTAAACCTTTAGTAAACAGTGTGTTTTAAAAACCTGTCTTGACAGGACACTGGTGTCCTACAAAAAAATAGGAATCGGAAAGAAGATTCACAGAAAGTCTCTCTGGAGCTCAATAAGCTGAGAATGTTTAAAGAAACTGAGTGAAAGAGAAATAAAGAATATGAACAGCATCTCGCCAGTGTCTCTATCAGGCTTTCGTTGTGTGTTTGTATCTCTTTCTCAGAAGCACTGATGACTATATCTACACATAAAAATTTAATTTCTAAAAAGTTTATGCTTGTTTTTGGGCATCATATAAAACTCATTTATACATAATCATGTATACTTTAAAATGCATGTAAAATTTACCTATCATATGAGCAAATCAGTGGATGGTGTTAGATTTTGGCAGAGATATTTAGATAAAGAATCACACCAGTGGTTTTAATCTTTTAAGTACAGAGACTAATTTAACATCTGGAAGTTTTACAGGGCAGGTATTAAAAGTTGCTGAGTTAAAGAAGGTGACCTCTTATTATTCAGCACAAAATAAGACTGACACAGTAACATTTGGATAAGCCTTTTTTATTGTTAAAAAATAAATTTGTGCTCCAAAGCAATTTAGGGTTTCTGTGTTTGTTGATATTACCTTTGAATGTGACAACTATGACACCATTTTCCAAAACAGACGGATTAATGTCATTTTTAAAAAAATTACTTCACCTAGACAGGTGTTTCCTGTGTATGTTTGACATGAAATTAAGCATAGCTCCAGATGCTCTGTTTGTAGCAAAGCCAGTTAATTTTATTAGAACATTTAATCACCGATCAACAGTGTAATAGAAGGGCAGTGAATGTGAAGCAGAGATTTAGCAGAACTTCCTAATGAATTGAGAATTAGTTTATATAGGGAGAAGGAGAGAACGACAATGCTGCTTATATGAATCCCATAAATGGATTAATTGAAGCTTGTGATTTTTCCTGAATTCTGATACCATTCATACTTAGAAGTTTCACTAGAATTGTAAAGTTGTGGGTGTTTGTGTGTTTTAGGATAGCAATGAAATAATTCTGCAGCTACTCAGTGTGAGTAGAATCATTTTTTCAGGTGCCACGTATGTGGGGCTCTGTAAACACTGTTCTTAGGCACGAGTGAGCTGGGATCCTCTCTTCCTGTGGCTCCCCATGCTGCCAGCATCCCTGCTGCTCACGGTGCTTGTGCATGCTCAAGAGACTGCGGCCCACACTTTGGCAATGCCAGGCTTAAACATCATTATATGCCTAGTTATTTTTCCTGTAAGATTAGCTATAGATTCCCCATTAATTATAGTATCAGGTTGATTCATCATTAATAAAATAAATCTCAGAGAACTGTCACTGATTTCTTGACTAAAATGAAAACAAATGAAGAAAAACCAGTTCCTGTCTTTGTTATAGTCTTATCAAATTTGTCTTTGTAGCAGCATGGTCATTCCAGAGCCAGAGCAAAATATTCATAATTTTCTACTTTGAAATATTAGTGTGCCCATATGCACTAATAAAAACTTAAAGCCCTGCTATGATTGATGTTTTCTGTTGTCCCGTCTCCTCATTGTATAGAAGTTTGTTTTAATGAGTTTCTCTAATGAATATTTTATATTGCTACTTGGATGAATGGCATATGGTAAATGCAAGGTAAATTACATCTCTTTAAATAAATATTTTTCATAAATTATTTATTTTGGGATGCCTTTATTGGTAAGATGTCATGTCAGATAAAGATTGGAAAGTATTTACTGTAATACTTATTTGTAACTTGAAGAAGTAAAATTTTTTAATTATTAACAAGCCTCCAATATTACCCAGAAAATTCATGACAAAATTAGCATAAACTCCAGCACATTACAAATTTGTGTAGACAGCTTCCATTCTAAAATGCAAAAATAAGATAATCCCTTATGTTTGTAAGAATTTTTATACAGTACTATGCAAATAAATAAAAGAACTATTTCTATAAAGATTAAAAAAGGGTACTTGGTAGGAACCGAACTTAAAATGAAATTTAATATTGAGTTATATAATCTCTGAATTATATTTTTAAAAGCATAGTATAATTATTGTAATTGAGTAACCACAGGCTTTTCATGGTACTTCTAATTTTGAAAAGGGATATATTTGACTAAATTGGATTTTCATCTAATAAATATTAATAACTAGTATTTATTGACTGCCTTAAAAACACTATCTCATTAAGTTATCATAGTAATCATGAAAATGTTGTCATACTATCCCTATGTCTACACACAAAGAAAATTGAGACTCACATGGCTGGGAAGCAATAGAATTGATTGGCTACAATGCCTATGGCTTTCAAGCTGAATTGTCAAGGCCCCAAAATATATCAGCTCCTATAAAAAGAGTTTAGATAGAGAAAACGGAAATATTTTTTATTCCTATACTATTTTATTATTGCTAATAATGCTACCTGTTAACACTTAGAAAATTATTACATTGTGTCTGGTATGAAGTACTCTGCTTACATCAACTTACTGAATCCCCACAATGATGCTAAGAGATGGGTACCATCATGACGCCATTGAAGAGATGACAAAACTGAGACACAGATTGTGTAGGAAACTGCCCGAGGTCACACAGCTTGTGAGTAGCAGAACTAGCACTCAAACTCAGACATAGGCCAGAGCCTGTGCTCTCAGTAATGAAGCATACCATGTCATATTGATGTGTGTTCATGAGTTCTCTTCCCTGAAACCGTAAGCATTTTAAAGGTGTGAGTGTATCATTCATTTGTGTAACCCCAGAATGTACAATATTGCTTGGAAAATAGTAGGTGCTCAGTAAATATTTGTTGAACTAAGCTGACTCACCAATGTCTACTGTTTACATATACAATAATTTTTTTCAATGTTTTAATTCAAAAAAAAAGAAAAAGAAGCAAATACTAACAACTGTGTGCTGAAATTCAACCGTATAGGCTTCCACCCTTGCTCACCCAAACTTAATTATTATTATTATTGTGTATAGATGCAACAACTCTTTGAGGCAAAAGAAGAAAAGATTTATATCTACTTGCATTTGACTACAGTTATATCTCTAGTTTATTTATACATTTTTCCATTGAGGTTAATTATGCCTCTGCTGTCATTGCTCCATGAACATTTAAAGTTCAACATCAGTACATCAAACATTTTCATATTAAGTCAGAATATGAATAGAACCTGTGCTAACAATTTTATTAAGTAAGAGAAGTTACATATGGTCTCTTAGTATAGTATGCATGACAATAGCACATAAGAAACTTTTGAGGGTAATAGAACATAAAATAATTTCCTTAAAGTGGCCCATAAGGTAAGACATCATTATTAATTAAATTAGGCTAATACACATGAAAGAACTCTTATTCAATTATTTTTTACCTAGAAAAATGTCAATTTTATTTGTTTCAGCCTACTGGGTAACTGAATGTCAACATTTTTACCATGCCTGGATTACCAATTTTAAAATACAGCAAAGCATTCATGTTATGCTAAGCTATACAAGGTACAATTTAATTCTTTTTAAGTAATTCAAGAGGAACATGATGATTTTGTAGTAGTTTCAGGAATATCTTCACCGAAGCTCTATTTTTAAAGCCATTCTAAGCATATAATCTAACATTTCTAGATAATGTTTACTGTAACATTATTTTGACTTTAGAAAATAGAAATCTAGATCATTATACATATCCTTTAGTATTAATACAGAGACTACCTCCTGAAAAGTTAAATTTTTACCTTTTGTTCTCTGCTAGCTAATTCAGAGACCCCAGAGTAAGTATGAAAAATCAAAAATGTCATGTAGTTTGGCAACATTTTGGAACATATTTATTCCAAAATTTCTAGATAAACAAAAGGAATTTACTCATATGTTGCTCTTTTCTTTTCCTTTCTGACAGATGGCATTTTGGAGAATAAACAAAAAGAAATGCCTTTGAACAGAAGTCCTTATATTTACATCTCCCTCCTTGTTCCTTCCTTGTTCAGTGGAAAGCATGCCAGTTGTTTCCTGGTGGACTGAAGCTACAGCCCGGTGGTCATGTTTGAAAAGCCACATTGAGATACCACCTCCACTGCTCTGGAGACGACTTTGCAAGATATTTCAGACTTCATTGTAATATATTACCTGAGGTCTTAGGCTTTTATTATCTGATTTTTATTTAATGCCATGTTTATTGTTGTTCTGATGATCAGATCCAGGGAAATATATACATGAATGTAGTGATTAGCAAAGCAATTAATATTTGCATATCATGTGAGCTGTGCTTGAGAGGTAGGACATTGCTGGAATGACTCGAGGATGTTTTAAAGTAATTATTTCTGATAGCTGGTTTGAAAGTGTTGGTACCATTACACATCCATTGATAAGAAAGAATATCAAGCAAAGCAGCAGGGAAAACAACTACTTCCCTACACGCTTGGGAGAGCAGAAAGAAAGGCTTCCGGAAGACCAGAGAAGTGGACTAACCACGCTAGGGTCTCTCACACTCACACCCTGCTCCTCCCTCCCCACACCACAGTCAGCCTGCTGCTTTTGAGATCTGAAGGGGAAGTGCTGGCCAACTGCAGAGAATACAGGCAGGAAGAGCAGCTGTGTGCCATGGGGAGCCCTCTCAGTGCTGCCTGTTGAAGGCCATGGTTGGGTCTGAGTCTGCTATGGGGTGACTGCAGCTCGATGTAGGTGTTGAGGGGCTGGCAGAGAAGAATAATCACAATTAATGCTTTCTCTCTAAGTGAACAAGACAAATTTCAGAAATTGAAAAGTATGATTCATCCCATATAATCACAGACTAGAGATCTCAAAGGAAGTGCTAAAGGAAAGGTGCTAAATACCAAAGAAAGCTGGCTTTCTAAGAGTCACCCACATTTACGAAGAAAAGATTATTTGTCCACATTTCTGGAGTAATACCATAGAATTAATTCATATATATATTAATTTATCAGAAAATTTACATCCTACTTGGACCAAATCCACTACACAAAAAAGATACTCTATTTTATAAAAAAAAAAAAAAAACATCCTAACAACAGATTTTATGTCTTTTGAAAGCAACCCTAGATAAGCAAGTGGTAAGCCTTAGGGAGGGGAAGAGGTGGGAAGGGATGTAAATCAAAGTACCTTGACAATCACTGTCTTCAGACCTAAATTACAGTGATAACTCACTTTATGGGAAGAGGAAGCCGTATCAAACCACCTGGCAGCTCTTTTCAAATTATAGACATGCTATCATTGTCCCCACCCTCTCACACCATTCCTATAGGAAACTACTATTAATAAAAAGTATGTTACTTCACTCAGGTGTTTGGTGTGTGCGTGTACATGTGTATGTGTGTGTATAGGTGGAGCAGGTACGGGCAAACCTTAGGAGATGATACACAAATTCCAAACACTGTGATTTGCAGGTAAAGCCATCTTGTAACTTAGACTCTAAAGTAGGGTTTCTCACCTGTGGTATCAATGCTTCTGACATTTTGAATGAATAGTTCTTTGTTGTGATTGGCTGTTCTATATATTGTAGGATAATTTGCAGCATACCAGTCTTCTACCCACTAGATAGCAGTAGCTACCCAGCCTCCTCCCACCCGGTTAATATGACTAAAAAAAATGTCTCCAGACATTGCCAAGTGTGCCGTGGGCAGGTGGTGGAGATCACACCCATGAGAACCACTGAGCTACAGGTGTGTGAGATATAAACAGGTAAGGAATATTGATTTTAATCAAGCAGGAGGCATCCTAATAAAATACACATTATTGCAATTGGAAATGAAGATAACAATCAGGATGTCAGATTCAGGAGCGAAGGGCTTTTTCTACCAAAAGCAGTGTATTTGGCCAGAACTAGAAAAATCAAGCAAATGTAGTTGCTTAGTCCTACTCTGGGAGAAAGGTGCTGATTATAGGATGCGAAGTTTGTCTCTCCTGAAAGAGAGGACTGCCCGGTTTTGCCTGAAGAACACACTCATTGTTGATTAAAAACCAAAAAGTTTAAGTCATTTCCCCAACAAGATAGGCCTTGTGAAGATGTATATGACCCTTTTCTTGGGAACAGTTTCCTCATTGAAAACGGCCGTGCCCTTGAAAGACACTGGGTCATGGCGTGTTTTGGATGTGCCCAGTTTAGTCCGAGTCACCCACAGTGCCCCTGAACAGTTTGCATCCTTTGCATACTTTCCTGTTATTTACCAGGATGAAATGAATTGATTGTGGACAGGCAATTCATGAAAGAAAAATTAAATCTGGAAAATATAAAACTGAAATAACGCATACATTCAGAGAAAATTAATAAAATAAAACTTAGCATTAAGATCTGATTTTCATCACCTATTAGATTGGAAAATGCCATATTTCAGTGAAGTTAAGGTACTGGTGATTACAAAACACAATCATGATTATATATATCATAGAGAAAGCAAAAATGCTACCAATTCCACTATTACATGTGATTGATTGTAAAATATTCAAGTTTCAGAGCCGCTAAAAATGAAAAAAAAAGGAGTGCATCTAAGAATCAATGAAATCTATACTTATAAAATTGATACGGTCCCATGTCAGCAAGGGTATTGAGAACAGACATTCTCTTACAATATCAGTGGCATTATAAATTGGTATGGATTTGGAAAAGAAATTTGATAGAAGAATGAAAGTAATAAATCTATTTACTCTATGACCCAGCAATCTAATTTCAAGAAATCTTTCCCAGCAAAATACAAGTATAAGAGTATAAAGATATATGTACAAACAAATTTAATGAAATTTTATTAAAATTAATTAAAAATTAGAAACAATTTTAATGTCCACCAATAGGTGAGGAGATACATAAATTTTAGCATAAAATTAGAATTCCAAGCAGCTTTTAAAAAAATAATAAGGTGGCTTCACATATATTACTTTGCTAACGATGCTAACAATGTTAAATATAAGTGAAGTACAGAATGAGGGTATCACATAATCCCATTTTTCCTATAAAGACACTGTTTTAAGTCACCTAATTCAACCAACATTTCCCAGCGGTATGACCTACCTTGGGTAAGTCACTTCTTATGTGCCAGATTCTAGTTTAAACATTTCACATATATTAACTTGTTTAATCTTTATTCCAGTAGGTAGGCTTGTTGTTATCCCCTTTTAAAGATGAGGACATAGTAGCCCTACGAGAAATCCGTTTCCCGTCCCACATAATAAAAATGTTGGAGATTTGAGATAAGGAAAGTAAGCCCTGTTCCAACCTAGAATGGCTCCAAGTCTTTGGAGACTATGGCTCATCTCATCCTCTAAGGAAGAGAGATTCTGAGCCTTGGTGGATGGCAGGGATTTAGGAAGTATGTCGAATGAGTGGTTGCCAAGGCCCAGGTTCACTCTGAGCTCCAAGGAAAGTACAAGATTTGGGCAACATGCCTACTATCCAAACAACTAGACTTAGTTCAAGTTTGAGGTTAAGTGTCAAGAGTCATCTCAGCACCTACTTTAGTACTGAGGATAGATGACCTCATCTGTGTCCATACATGCGGTTACAGTGTCTGGGAATGGCCTGAAGCCCTTGAGTCCGCAGGGTAGAGAGAGGAGGAGAGTCCATTTATCTTCTTAAAAAAGTGTATTTTAATTCAAGCTCCTGACAGTTGTTTTAAGCATTTCAATTGTATCATTAGCAAATCTGGAGCCCCTGCATTTATTTAGCAGCTTCATTAATCACCCAACACTCTTTCAAGATATGATTTTTTATTCTTTTGTAACTGTCCATGAAATGGAGGCTCAGAGAAGTTAAGTAACCTTCCAAAGACCACAGAGCTAATAAAACTCGGTAGCCAGATCCAAACCTTTGTCCACATGGCCCCAAAGTCAGTGCTTCTCTACAAAACAAGGTGACCTGACAATGTTAATCTAATGTCTAACCTGGTTCCTCAATTATAGCTCGGTCAACTTAGATCTAGATCACCTAGGTCCCCCATTAATACAGATTTCAAGGCTCATTTCAGAACTGCTGAATCAATCTTCCTGGGAGAGAGGTTCATAATCACTGTTACGGCAAGCTGCTCAGGCATAAATATCAATATTAACATGGTTAAAACTTCCAGACAAATGGTATCCTTTTCTCACGGTTTACACACTTTAATATACATAATGATACACACAACATTTTATATACGTATCCACTTAAAATTAGACATATGTTATATTTACCTAACTATATACAGTTAATTATAGGTATAGAACAAATATATCAAATTGCATGTTTTAAACCAGAAATATAGAATCTATACTTTTAGTTAATTGAAAAATTGACAAAATAATATGTCGGGAAAAGTGGAATTCATATGTTAAGTGGAATAGTTTTATTTTATTTTACCTTGTTTTAGATATCCTAACGATAGACCAGGGAGATACAGAGGTGATGTAACACACAGCCAGAGCCTGGTCACTTGATCATGTCTATTTCTGCCATTCAGTAAGAATATAATTAATAACCACACACATAATGCTTTTTAAAATTATCTGTAATATGCTGATATGCATATGATGCTTTGACAAACACCAAATTTCCTCTTGAGAATGTGGTTTGCTATGCCTTGCAAAACACCACATTCCTCTCTGCAAAAAGCTTTACATTGGCAATAACCCCTCAAATCTGTAGCTGAGCTTTGAGTGTATAAAATTGAAAGTATCACTGAAGATTAGATAATTGCAGTGAGTGGCCATAAATTGTGCATTTTAAAAAAGCTCTATTTTTTAAAAGTATTTTGAGTCCAACAGTTCCCTTTAATGCCTCTGGACTGTACTTTCAGAACTCATTTGTTTGAGGGGTTTTTAATCTGAGGACATTGAAAAGTTACACCCGCTGTGCTGTCGTCAATCACGCCAGGAGGAAAAACAGTGGCATGATTTGTTATCTGTTATTCCCCTTGCTGTGGTGACTGTCTCCCAGTGCCAGCTCTCTCCTTAAGGCTATCACTTATAGGGACCACTGTCTGTCAAAACCACAGCCAACTTTAAGGGCTGCCTTTGTTGGAGCAGACAAATGAGTATGACCTTTAACAATAAAATAGGCACCTACTGAGAAAGATGAAACAGCAGGGGAAATTAAGAACACCATATAGCCATTTCAAACACTTGAGAAAAGTTAGAAGTTGAACTAAAACTTAATTATAAGAGTAAATGTGGGTAGACGTTGTCAATAATGAAACAGACATGGTTAGAAGTATCGATTTGCCGCCTGAACTAGGACCTGATCCAGGAATCCTCCTACCTTTTATTAATAATGAATGCTATTGATGGGGTTTATTTTCAAGGTGGGGGAGGGATTAAATTATGGTAGCTAAAGGTTTATTTTCTCAGGTGATGCTATTTTCTCAGTGGGTGCAAAGGTATACATTTGTTTATGGATATTCTAGAAGGACAATGGGAAAAATAAGTACACGCTAAACCTTTGATTTACACTAATAACTACTTCAAACGATCTGCAGGAAAGTGCCTCCTCCTGCTTAGGTACTGGCTGTGAACTGGCCGTGGATATTTTGTAGTGTTTCAAAGCCTGGTGTCAGCTTTTCAGGCACTGCATTGTGAAGACCACAGCACCACTTGTGGTTTGAAAGGCTCTTGTAACCCAACCTGGCAAGTGGTCAGTGGAGACTACATTTTACAGAGAACATAAATCAATCTTATTGAGCACTTTTCAAGTAATGTAATATTCTGCCTGTGACAATAATGAAATTAGTCTATGGATTCTGATTAAATATTGAAATGCCGTTTGAATATTTAATGAAACATGGTACTTTGTAAGTATGCATATGTGTGTGGTTTTTACAAAAATAATATCCTTGACTTTTATAGAGAAATCATTGAGAACAATTTCAGAAAAATCCCCTTTCTTCAAAATCAGTTCTATTTGTTAATTCAACAATACCTATTGAGATAGTTAAAGAGTTAATGGATTTCTTACCTATGATCCTATCATCTCTTATCTGGTACTTACTTGGGTTCCTCACCGCTCTTTCCAGCTCTTCTTTACTTTATGGTGGGGATGGGCAGGAGTGGTCACCTAACTTTCCTACCCCCTTGGTGTTCTTTGGCCAGTGAGACAGGAAAGAAAGTGTTTTTGCCAGGTAAGTACACTTATTTAGCTGTGTGAGACTCCAAGCCGTCTCTTCCCTTGCCATGAAAATAAAAAAGAAAAGCTTGCATTGAGATGTGAGGACACTGGGATCACTATAAAGAAAAGAGATGTCTGCAGTGTCCCCGGTGCCCCTGTGAGGAAGACATGCGCAATATTTGCTCAAATGTATTGAGATTTTTTGGATTGTTTGTTACCACAGCATAACCTACCTTATCCTGGCTAATATATTCTATGTGTTTTGATTTCCAAAGTACCAAATCACAGTGTTTTCATGATTCTTTCTGTATTATCTATTTATGCAGGTATGATAATTTTAGCTCCTAACTTTTCTTACTTCTCTAACTGCTGTGTGCCTATCACCACTTCTCTCTGTACATTATGAGTTTCACTTGAGTTGGTTTGCCCCGTAATTCTTCTAGCTCAAAATAAAACCACAATACCTTTCAAAAAAGATCTAAGGTCTGGGTTCTAATCCAAGAATTGGCAATTGGCTGCAACTGTAATAAGTCCACGGTTCACAGTTTCACCTTTAGTACAGAGGTGTACATCCTCAAAAGGACATAGAATTTTTAATAATCAAAAGCCTGCACCAATGTAAAGGCCCAAGTTTTTAATAGGTTTGGAGTTTCCATTGTAAGCTCACTCTGAAGCAGTTATTCTTTCAGCGTAGGGTTAAAAAGCTTTGACAAAGCCCCGCAGGAAGCATTGGATTGCCCTCACCTTCATTGTACCTAGCTTGGGACAGATAAATACAGTCTCATTCTCTAATGTTCCCGACTGCCTCTAGGAACACTAAATTTTAAGAGAGAAAAACATGAATCCTATATTTCAAGAGAGGTAGAACTAAGCCATTGTTAACTCCCCTTGAAAAGGATATTCAGTGGCCAGTTCAGTTTGCCCCTGAGACACCTAAAGCTGCATTAAGTACTTGGAAAGTGAAAATCCACTGGGAACCCAATTCCAGTGTTTAAACCTCAGCATGAATAGTAGAGTTCCTAGCAGGGTGCACTTTTACATGTGGTTATAAGAAGATTCAAAACTCACTGTATGCAGTCAGGTACACTATTTCTATTAACCTATAGCTAACTGCTGCCTTCCATAAAATGAGCAATCCAAATATCAAACATTATACAACCTCTGCAAAATAGAGGAAAAAGCTGATGAGCATCTAAAAATCAAGAGCCTATCATTATATATATATGTCACTTAGACAATGTTTTAACAACAAATATGATAGATTTAAGCATTTACAATCTGTAGGCTCTGTCTTCAAACCCAATGTGGCATAATATTAATTCTCCAAATTTATTTAAAAATATGTTGATATTTGTTATTGACTAGATCATTCATTTCTAACAAATATTTTCCTTGAATAGGAATTCTATAAATGCTATTAATAGCTTATTTATTAGCATAAAGTAGTTCAGAACTTTGCATATTATATGAAGTTAGTGAATGTATTTTGAATTAATATTATAAATGCATATGTGTTTATTTATTTTTAAGAACACATGTCTAAAGTAATAAAATTTCAAAGATTTGAGTTATTTTGTGTGGAAAGTAAAAAGACTCAAACAACCTTTCTAAGTGTTGCACTTACTCCCCATATTTTTAAGCAAGTATTTGTATAATCCAGCAACTATTTTGCTAGAAATTACTTGGAAATCTGCATTTCATTCAATATTGTTTAGCAATGTGTTGTTACCCTGCATTAAAGTATGTTTTAAACATAGCACCTTGATTGTTATTTGACAGTAATTGCTCAAGCATGAAATATTTTAGATCCTATTAAAAGTTTTCAGGTCAAAGAAAACTGACAGAAAAATAACCATTACAGGATCTTTATTGTATATGATAGGGCCACAGATAAACTTACATCCCTCCTCCCAACGTGTCCAGACTTAACTGAGAGTTAAAGGGTGAGTTTTCCTATTGATTCCCGCATGTAAGCTAACAGACAAAATAGCCCGAGCTCATTAAAGCTCCTGTGTGGTGGAGGATCGGGCACCTTTTATCTTCTGAAAATAAAATCAGCTGAATCTGAGACATGTGGTAGGGTTGCTCATGGAGAAACTGTGCAGCTAGAAGTACAAACTCCATGCACCCAGTTTCTCAAGTACATCTGGCCTTGTCCATTTATTATTACACTTTAACATTCCCAGCCCAACCGGCAGAAGAGAAATTAACTTTTGATGAGTGACGACAACACATTGCTTTATTTTTTAGTAGTCACACCACCTACAAAACTTAGCAAATGATTCCTACATGTAATTTTTGAAAACGTACATCTTTTTAGAAGAAGGCATCTGTGAGAACTTCAGAGCCTATGTGTGAAAAATAAATTCTACAATGTAGCCCTTTTCAGATGTGGCCCTTGAGGAGACAAAGTTTTAGTTTTTAATTTGGTATCAAAAACAAACAAACAAAACCTCTACATTCATATAAAAAATGAATGATTGGGATCATTTTCCCACAAATGGCATCCTCAAGGAATGCTTTCTTACTGCTAAAGTGTTCCAACATTTATTTTTCTTTGTTGTGAGGTCGTTTATCTCTGTCTCCGTTTCACACGAGCTTCTGTTACAAATCACATGTTTTGTGTCGCACGCATCAAAGTGAAGCGACGGCTAATGATTAGATGGGAAATATTCTGTGAAACAATATTTAAGTGAAAGAATGTGAGGTAACTGAGTAAACTAAAAGCTCCTAACACAAATTGCTTTAAATTTTTAAAGACATTTCAAAGTTAAAAATTCCTATTTGTGTCTCTAAAGTCACAGATTGTCCTCTCTTTTTATTGTTTAACCTCAAGATGCTTTAAAAAAGAATTTCAATAATAACAGTCTATTTTTTTTCTATTTTTATATGAAAAATTCTTTAAGAAGCAGCTGGTCTCTGTAACCTTGAACTTTACATTCCACTACTCTTTCTAAGCATCTATCTTTCCAGTATTATGTCTTCCTCTTTCTATCATACCCTACTTTCAAATCAATGCCCCAGTATGCCTCCACACTGAGAAGGTGATTACTATAAAGCTGTGAATAGGTATATTAAAAAGCATGCATGATCCTAATACAGAAAAATAAGTTACCCCATGGAAAGGTAAATAAAAACAGATTTTCAACAAAATACAAAGTAAACAGACTATATAGAACCCTGTAGATAGATAAAATGATGTAAAAATTCTTTCTAATGTATCACCTTTTTCTTTTTTTTCCCCCTCCTTACCTTGTTCAAAAGAACCCAATCATTGTTTCTGTAACAGCTAACTGAAAGTGTCTTACACGTCACCAGGGCACAATCCTGAGAGGTTCTTCCTCTGAGGCCTCAGGACATAGTACTTGCATGTGCATATCACACATGAGTCACAGGGGCAAAATCCACGTTCTCTCCTGTCAGGGTGAAGTGCCTGGTTAGGTGTTGAGGCCTGAGGTAGACCCTGCTGATCATCTAACACTGTAATCTTAGATGGGAAGTTAACTCCTGATGCTTATGGATGACTTTCAAATACTTTCAAGTTCTAAAACTCTGGTCCTAGTCAGAAACAGATGCTTTAAAAAATCGCAGATTTTGACCTTCAGGTCATCTTTACCATGACGCTGAGACACAGAGAAAAGACCCAAAGACTGAATGGGACCATCACTCTGACCATCAGATAGTGCCTGAATCAGTTTTTCTCATCACTAGATTGAATGGGTTAGAAAATTAGACAAAAAACAGAATATTTTTTTTTAAACAGACACATTATGTGCTGTGAAAATACTGATCAGGATAGAAATCGCAATTAACTTTTTTAAATTTTATTTTTAAAGAATATTTTATTGATTATGCTATTACAGTTTTCCCAATTTTCCCCCTTTATCCCCCCTCTGCTGTACACTTCCCAACCCTCTAGCATTCCCCCACCTTAGTTCATGACCATGGGTTGTACATATAATTTCTTTGACTTCTCTATTTCCTATACTATTATTAACCTCTCTGCATCTATTTAATGCTTACCAATTATGCTTCTTATTCCCTGTACCTTTTCCCCCCATTCCTCTCCTCTCCCTTCCCACTGAAAATGTGATCTCCATTGTGATCCATGTGATCTCCATTTCTCTGATTCTGTTCCTGTTCTAGTTGTTTGCTTAGTTTTTGTTTTCATTGTTTTACTTTTTTAGGTTCAGTTGTTGATAGTTATGAGTTTATTATCATTTTACTGTTCATATTTTTTATCATTTTCTTTTTCTTAGATAAGGTCCTTTAACATTTCATATAATAAGGGCTTGATGATAATGAACTCCTTTAACTTTATTTGGGAAACACTTTATCTGCTCTCCCATTCTAAACGATAGCTCTGCTGTATAGAGTAATCTTGGATGTAGGTCCTTGCCTTTCATGACTTCAAATACTTCTTTCCAGCCCCTTCTTGCCTGAAAAAGTTCTTTTGAGAAGTCAGCTGATAGTCTTATGGGAACTCCTTTGTAGGTCACTCTCTCCTTTCCTCTTGCTGCTCTTAAGAGTCTCTCTTTATCGTTAATCTTAGGTAACTTAATGATGATGTGCCTTGGTGTGTTCCTCTTTGGGTCCAAGTTCTTTGGGACTCTCTGGGCTTCCTGGACTTCCTGGAAGTCTATTTCCTTTTCCAGATTGGGGAAGTTCCCCTTCATTATGTTTTGAGATAAGTTTTCAGTTTCTTGCTGTTGTTCTCCTTCTAGCACCCCTATAATTAAGATACTGGAATGTTTAAAGTTATCCCAGAGATTCCTAAGCATCTCTTTAGTTTTTTGAATTCTTGTTTCTCATTCTGATCCGGCTGGATGTTTATTTCTTCCTTTAGTTTCAAATCATTAATTTAAGTCTTGGTTTCTTTCCTGTCACTCTTGGCTCCCTGAATATTTTGCTTTTTTCCATTTTGTGTATCCTTCATTTGTTCTTTCATTTTGCGACCAAGGTCAGTCAGTTCTGTGAGCATTTTGATTACCAGGGCTTTGAACTCTCCATCAGATAGGTTGGCTATCACTCATCACTTAGCTCTCTTTCTGGAGTTTTTCTCTGTTCTTTCATTTGGGCCCTATTTCTTTGTCTTGGTGAGCCTGTTAAGTTTTAAAGCGGTGGGATTTTAGGTATTGACCAGGGCAGGCAACCCTCCTTTCTGCGCTGCAGTGCTGCCTGTGGGGGAAGGGCTAGAGAGGGAACAAGGTAGCTTACCAGCTCAGATCTAGCCCCACTTTCCAACGAACCCTCATGTGTGACTGGAGGTTTATCCCACCGCAACAACCCCTACCATAGTCCACAAACAACTCTGAGTCTCAGTTTCCCATTCAGCTAGCCCTGCCCACATGGTCTGCAGCTTTGCTGTGGGTTCTCTCCAAGTGCCCGTCTTACCTATCTGGTTGGTCTGGTTGGTCTGGTCTACTGTTTCTTTCATTCCTTGGTTGTCAGAGTTCTATGCAGTTTGATTTTCTGGCACTTTTGGCCATTTATGGATTTTAGATTGGTTGTTATTCTCCTTTTGGTTGTGCAAGGAAGCAAAGGGTTTCTACCTATGCCTCCATCTTGGCCGGACTCTACAATTAACTTTTTTAATTGAAAAAGAAATACAGAAAATTTTGACGTGTTAACTACTCACCACAGGGAAAAATCTTAAAGAAGTATTGAAAGTCCTTTATCCACTTCTTTCGAGATCCTGCCTAGCAACTACGACTAGCAGCAAATATTAATTCTTCTCTTTTGTGTATCATCAGCAAGTTTTAAATCTTCCGTTGGACCCTATATTTGGTTAAGAAGATAAAGCTATTACAGCATTAGCATAAATAATATAGACAAAATGAGAACAAGAGACCATGAACCACCAGGTTAATATTGAAAACCCAGCCTCAAAGGATTGTTCATGTTCCCTTGTTTTGAAACACTGAGGATTTTGTTTGGAGATTTGGAAAAAGAACAGAATCTTCTCAGCCCCTGGATTGACTTTAGAATCATATTATAATTAAATATGTGCTATAAACTTTCCATTAGGAATTTGTTAATGACTTAGGTCTGGCTTAAATATGGAAGAAGGAGCTAGTTACTTTTGTCCTGCAAACCCCTTGGATAATCTACAAATTTGCATGAAGGTGAAAGACTTGTTATCTATAATATTATTTCATTTTAGCACATTTAATGAACTCTGATCCTTTGCAAATAGAATTTAAATCATTACTTGTAGAGCAGCAACTTTTAATCATTTAGGTGAGGGAGAGTGAGTGATAGACTCCTTTGAGGAATTGATGAAACACTGGCACACATACAGTATCTAGAATTTTTAAAAGTTCATCATTTCCTGAAACTCATCCATGAAGTACATATTAGTGACAAAAAGCATTTCTAAAATCTCCCTCCAACATTAAATGATTTACATGTACTTATTGAATTAAGTCAATGAAACAATGTATATAAGATGTTTACAAAGAGTTTGACATATAGGGCTCAATTAAGAATAACTTACATTGTTGTTATTAACACACTATTTTCCTTAAAGGGTAGAAGAAAATCATTTCCAATCAAATGCAGGAAATTTATTGGAATGGCTGAAAACAAAGGCATGTACATTACCAGCAGTAAACATATTGTTGCTTTTTAAATCAAATACTCAGTAATAATAATAATAATAATATTTACTGAGTTCTTATGGAATGCTGGATTGCTTTCTTGAAGCAAACTATAATTCAAATATTTCCAATATACAGTAGAGTGAATTAAACCACAGTTTTATTCCCAAAGATCTGCTGATAATATACTGGACACCTATATCAAAACATGCACAAATCCAAAATAATTATCTTTACCCAAACTGTTTTTTCCAAGTATCCTACTAGAGCTTTTCAAATACCATCGTCTCAGCTACAAAGACTGAAATGGTGGAATGATCATTAGTTCCCATCTCCCTGTGCCCCATGTGAGCAAGGGCTTGGGCGCTAGACTGACCTTAGTTTGAACCTCATCTCTGTGGCTTATAAACTCTGTGGATGTGGGCAGGCTGTTTATCTCCTCAGAAATTCCAGTTTCTACTTATAAAATGGACACCCACATGATAGAGTTTACATTTAAGAGCAAAACTGATAAAACATGTAAAGCTTTTAAGACTGGTGCACAGTAAATGCTCAATAAAAGGTAACCTTATTACTATTCTTTCATCCTCCAAAATATCTTGAAGTCATTTTTTCTTTCTTGCCATTGCTACATCCAATTTTATCCTAACAAATTGTTTTAATAATCCAGAAAGAGATTATTTTTGTACTTGGAGCTTTGTGGTCTACAGTGCCTTTACTCACTGACTAGATACCCTTGTGCAAAGTTGCTCTAACAGGGTAGGACTAGGTCCTGGTCTACTTTGCTTTGCAGCCCTGTGGGATTTTCCTCACATCCTCTGCTATAGTCACTGAATCACTCACTGATACTGAGCAAGAATGCTTGGAGTTATTCTCTATCTGACTTATTTCACTTAGCACAATACCCTCTAGTTCCATCCATGTCACAAATGGCAAGATTTCATTCTTTTTTTTTATGGCTGAATGACATTCCATTGTACATATACCTTATTGTTTTATCCATTCATCTATCAATGGACACTAATGCTGCAATGAAAGTGAGAGTGTGTATTTCTTTTTGAATTAGTATGTGTCTTTTCTTTGGATAAATAGCCAGAAGTGGAGTTGCTGAGTTGTCTGATAGTTCTATTTTTTTTATCCTCACTTGAGGATATTTTTTTATTGCTTTTTAGAGAATGAGGAAGGCAGAGAGAGAAACTTGATGCGAAAGAGAAACATTGATGGATCGCTGGTGCCCAGACCAGGGACTGAACCAGAAACCTAGCTATGTGCCCTGACTGGGAATTGAACCCACAGCCCTCCCAAGCTCCAACCAACTGAGTGACATGCCAATGCTGATAGTTCTATTTTTAATTTTTAAAAAACCTCCATACATTTTTCTATAGTGGCTGCACCAATTTGCAATTCCACCAACAGACATGAGGGTTCATTTTTCTTCACATCCTTGCCAACACTTATTTTTTATTGTCCTTTTGATAATAGCCACTATAAGAGCTGTGAGAGGATAGCTCATTGTAGTTTTTAATTGCATTTCCCTGATGATTAGTGATGTTGAACATCTTTTGATGTGTCTCTAGGCCATCTGTATGTATTCTTTGTAGAAATGTCTATTGAGGTTCTCTGCTTGTTTTTTAATATTCTGTATCAACTATACTTTAATTTAAAAAGTATTCCAAGTTGGAAATCCTTAAATAATATCATTCTAGGTCAATAGGGATAGGTGGTGGGTAGAAAAGTGAATCCCAGGAGGAAGAAAGGGCTCTATGCAACTCACTTCCCCCGGGCTCATCCTTTTGTTCTTGGTTCCCTCTGAAATAGCTAATTCAGACAATGCCTAGAAGTGTTCATGCCTGCCTTCAAGTTGTCCCTGAACCACTCTATTGTTGTTAATCAATGTATTCAGAATGCTATTTATTTATGAGTTCATTCATGCATTTATTGAGCATCTTTCCAGTGCTAGGGGTCAAAGGTACCATCTAAGAGCTCGTTATGCAAGTGAATGGAAAGGCATCTGAATGTTTAATATTAACACAATGGGACAATGCAAGAACGAACTGTAGAAGCAACAATGAGGAGAAAACAATGAACTGGAGGGTCATGGTAGAGGGTCCGGGAAATCTTTACTGAGGAGCTGGATGGAAACTTTTTGAGCCACGTGTTCAATATAAGCCCAATATTTCAAATGTTCTCTGATCTCTGAAAAGGTTCCCAACTGTCCCCATGCTCAGCTAGCTTGTAATATACTAAAATGTTAGTGTTTACTCAATAAGCAAATGGATGAAAAAACAAATCGGGTTTAGATTTAACTTGAAGGGAGCAGGGTAAGATTTGTTTAAAATAAACTGAGCAAAGTAGGAATTAATATTTGGGATAGATTATGTTGATCATGGTAAATATTTCACCCCTTACACTCTCACTCAGACGTGTCTGTGGTGGACCCCATTCAGCAGCTCTCTGATAATTACTGTTAATAAGACTAGTTATTTTTTTCCAATACATGGCCCCTGAACTCAGTGTTCTCCATATATTAATAACTCTTCAGAATAGGTATTTGTCATTTCATTTTAGATTTAGTTTACAAACGGTGGCTCAGTGACATACTCAATTCACAGGCAGTGCCAAAGCAGATATTAATTAGTAGATGGGCCGGACTTCTGGTCCTTGTGCACACAGAGACAAATCACCCACTTGGCTCAACCAGCTGTCAGAAATGAGATGTACACATCCCCTCCAAAAACACAGAAGAGCCAAGGCCATCAAATTTTGATAAAGATATATAATATCAGGCAGAAAATGACCAAATATCCTCATCTAAATTAAAAGCAGAAAATGATGTTCTGTTTCAGGAAGATACTTTGATCTTGCCCCACCCTAACCCCCACTCAAAATAAAATTGAGGCTGTCATTTATTGTCTTTAACAATTTTTTTATCTTTCATTGGCAAATAGTCATAAACTGAAATCAGTTCTGACTTCATGTTATAGACATGATGCCCTTTCTCTGCAAAATTTATACATGGAAAATTGTGAAGTGTGATTCCCTTTATAAAAGCAACCTAACAAGTGTGGGTTCATCCACAATTCCATGAAAGGAGGATTCTTCTTACAGATCTGGAGACCTGAATGGCCTGACAGCGATTCTTTCCAAGTCCAAGAGAAGAAGAAGCAGCAGACAATTAGGAAGTTGAGCAGGTAGGACGGTGAAGTGCTTAATCAGTGGCCAAGCAATCAATAAACACCAGCAGGTCAAATCAGTTAAATTGAATTAAATTGACCTTATATCTTTGGAGAACAGCCTAAGGACAAGAGAGAACGAGAACAGGTTAGGGTTGACTGGCCTTGGAACAACAAAGGAAGTCCAGCAGTTAAGGAAGCTTAGGTTATAGCTGATTAAAGCCCAGTTAGAGATGAATGTATCCTCAATGTGAGGATGTTTCCGACTTGGGGAAAAAACAGTATTATCTACACAATTTGCTTACATAGAGATCTTCCTCAGCCCTTTTCCTCATCTCTGTTTCCTTCTCTCCTTTGATTTCTTTTCGCAACCACTAAGCATAATCAAGTCTCTTCTACTCTCTTTCAGTCAACTTCTTTCTTCTCTTCTCAAACTTTCTTACCTCCTATTCTCTATTTGGTCTATTTCAATTTCCTTTCTCACTGCTCTTACAGGAACTATGTTATTGACTTCTCACTTGCTTAATTTTCTAATCGTAGAAAATAGGAATCTTGATCTACAACCACAGATATACAAAAAATATAAGAAATATCACAATTTAATTCTATTCTTTAAAACAACTTAAATCTAGTAATAAACCATATCTTACCCAGGTTTTAGTATAATCAATCAATCTCAGTCCTACAGGATACTCCAAGAACTCAAATTGGGAAGACCCTTGAAATCTTCTGTAGCACTGGGTCACTCAGTCCTGGGAACAAAATACCTTTGTTGAGGCTGAAAAACCTGGTACCTAGGTTCCAGCATAACTAGGTACATCATTCAGTCATACACTCTGAAGTGTAGAATCTACACAGAACACAGAACAAAGCGGGGAGAGGGTTCCATGTCCTGAGGGACTCAACTAACCCTTCCCATTCTGAATATGGTGGAAATGTCCTCATTCTCTCTTTCTTCCAAATGACTACCTCTCTTCTGCTTCATCTATGAATTTTGCTATGATATAGGCTTTCAAAAAAGACTGTGAGAAACTTCAAGGGGCTCTTTTTTCTCCCTGGAAGTTTGTTAAGTCTAGGAACAATACGGGATATGGGCATATTGACTAATATTACAATAAGGACAAAATATTGGTTGATCCAACAAAAAATTACCCTACCACACAACCTACTAAGCACTTTTCCCCCAAATAACTACTGGACCTAATCTTTATATTAGATACAGTAGATCACATGATCCTTCTTGAAAAGACTTGGTCTTTTAAATTCCGTGAAAGGGAATCTTCCACACCCCATACACTATCCTGACTTTTGCTTCTCCATATCATTTATAGGGGATACTTTTCTTACCAATTTCTATACTTTTGATTTTCCCATAGTTTCATTTACAGCTTTCTCTGGGAGCTCTCATCCATGATCAACATTTCAACTATCATGATCTTGATCCCTATACCATCTAAATTAGAGGATTTTATCACCCAAAATCTCAAGCTGGAAACCTAAGAAGTTTTGACTCACATGTCCCCTTCACACTCACTGCCAAATCAAATTATCTACTTATCTCACTCATTAGTGTTTTAATGTGCACACATTTGATACCCCCCTTTCTTTTGATAATATTCCATTTTATTAGATAAATAAGTATCATAAATAAAAGATATGCCCATTTTAAAATATGTTTTAAGCATAAATAAGTCTCTAGCAAGCCAAAAGTTTATGGCATGGACAGATTCATAGGATGTATTAAGTATAACACAAATATACATTGTGTAAGGTGTTAGGTAAGTAGAGCATGGATATTTTAAACATAGAGAGGCATGGAAGGACCATGAGATACTACGTAATCCTGAGGCACCTGAGACTAAATATGACAGAGGGACTAAAATATTGAGGCCACACTACATATACATAAGCACCTAACAGTCAAATTTTAATTTAGCCACCCATTGATGAAACCCATTTTGGCCCCCTATGATCTTGTACCAAGAAATGCATAAATTCCATGGGTGTTCATCAAACTAATCAGCAAATGATCACTGACCACATATTTGTCCTCCTGTCTTGTTGATAAAGAAAGTGAATGTTATTGGCCTAGGACAACTTCTGCCTATGGGCTCCCTTACTAGAACCTCAGATCTGGCTTTTTCAACCAGCAAGAAACCCTGATGTGGCAGAAAGAGAGAGAAACACAAGAATATCATATACCTCTAAATTCAGGGTGTGTGGGTTTTTTTAAATCCCACTTGCTTCCTATTCCAGGTGTGGAAACTTATTCTATCATTTCCCCATGCTTTTTACTGTGTGGCTTAAAATTAACTTAACAGAGTGCCACATCAAGTATTTTCATTTATTCTGTAATTTTTTTTTTATTCCATGACCTCTGGAATAGCTCCTTTGTTGTGTGCTTGGAAAGTGGTCATAGGTGAAACAAATGCCTACTTATGCAGATAAGCTGTCAATTTTCAGATGGTACAGATTAACAGACACTATGAGATTTTCATTTCTAAGAGAATATAGGTTTAGGTAAAATGCCCAAGTAATAGACAATGCATGGCAGGAGGGTTTCATTCCCACCTCTCTAGTCCAGAGCTATGCTGGGTTCTAGCTTTCACCAGGAAAGGAAATTTTTAAAAATCCTCTTTTTATCCCCCAAATACATGACATGATTGTAGATATGTATACATTAGTTAAGCTTTAAAAGCTATTATCGTGATCCCATTTATTATATTGTGTTCCTATTTCATTTTGATAAATTGTGTAATGTATGTAATTTAAGAAATGTATTAATTTTCTCTACATTTTCAGATTAATTGGCATAAGATTGCTAATACTCTATCATTTTAATGTTTGTACCATATGTTTTAAAGTCCCCTTTTTATTTCTGATATTGAAAATTTCTCTTTGTTATTTAGACTTGCTAGAACTCATCAATTTTATTAATAATTTCAAATAACACATTTTATACTTTGTTAATTATTCTCTTCTGTACACATTTTTTATTTTATTTATTCTTGCTCCTCATTATGTCCACATTTCTTTCTTTTGGTCTTATTTGCTTCTCTAGTTTCTTGATATAGAAACTTAGATCATCGATTTTTAGTCTTACATTTTTAAACATATTCACTTAAAAGTACATATCATTCCAAGCACTGCCTTAGCTAAATCTCACAAGTTTTTATGTTATAGCTCTTTTCAGAATCAGTTCAAAATCCTTTAAAACTTCATTGTGATTTTTTATTTGACCTATGGTCTATTTAGAAGTATGCTGATAATTTCAAACTAGGGCAGGTCTTCTGATTATTTTAATTATTATAAATTCTTAATATTTATTGTTTGTTTATTTTAACTATGGACAGAAAACATGCTCTGAACTATTTTTAATTATATTTTATTGATTATGCTATTATGATTGTCCCCTTTCCCCCTTTATTCCCTACCTCCTTGCAGCCCCATCCCACTAGCAGTCCCGTCCCCTTTGTTATACTAAAAACAGTATTTGAGTATGTAATTAAAAAACATCTTATAGTAATCACCCCTTACCTGTGGTTTTACTTTTCAGTTTCAGTTACCATGTTCAACGGTGGTCAAAAATATTAAATGAAAAACTGCATGTTAATTCATAAGTTTTTAAAATAAATTTATTGATTATGCTATTATAATTGTCCCATTTTTTTCTCCTCTTTATTCTCCTCCATCCTGTAACCCCCCACCATCATTCCCTCAACTTAGTTCATGTCCATGGGTCATATATATATAAGTTCTTTGGCTTCTACATGTCCCACACTATTCTTAGCCTCCCTCTGTCTATTTTGTACCTACCATTTATACTTCTTATTCCTTGTACCTTTCCCCAATTCTCCCCCCTCCCACTTCCCACTGATAATCCCCCATGTGATCTTTATTTCTGTGACTCTGTTCCTGTTCTAGTTGTTTGCTTAGTTTTTGTTTCTTAGGTTTGGTTGTTCATAGTTGTGAGTTTGTTATCATTTTACTATTCATAGTTTTGATCTTTTTCTTACATAAGTCCCTTTAACATTTCATATAATAAGGGCTTGGTAATCATGAACTCCCAGATTCAGGGTGTGT
>PVJI01009469.1:0-65285 GCA_004026765.1 Micronycteris hirsuta | reverse complement strand
CCATACAAATTAGCTTCTCTGCAGCAAGTACTGAATATTTTCCACCTAATTATTTCATTGTTTATAAAATAAAAATATTTTTAAATATATATAAAATACCTTAAAATAAAATATATTTTTAGTCACCAGAGTTTCACATACCTGATTGTTGACTTACCAAACCTATGAATGAATAAACATCTGTCTTCAGAAATGTTTTTAGTGATTTTAATTTCTGAGAGACAATGCCTATACATAATCTCAATATACATAGCAAATAAAATATTACATAGTCAAGACTTTTGAAATAAACCTTTCTGTTCCCTGTTTGCAAAGCTGTTCAGAATACTTTATTAAACATCAGCTATAAAACTATATTAAAAATACAGATAAAGAATATTTCAAGTTTTAAATATTTCAAGAACTTTCCCAAATTCTTACAGTCAGTTATTTTGCTCTCTGCTACAGCACACAATTGCATTTTTCCTAAGCAATCAAAAGCAGGCTGGAAGACTTTTGTTCATCAATAGTAAATAATACTAAATTTAACAGAAGTACAAAAAGGCTGAACAGGGATATATGTTATTTTTAATATGATTCTTACTTTCTAACTACAAAACTTTATTTTTAGCATAGGCCTGTAATTCCTATTTCCTTTGCCTGGAATTGGACAAAAATGCATCATGATGGTGACCTTTTGGCTACCAGCATACATTTACAAAATTATGGTCTAAACTTAAATCATATGTTTAACTCATAAGCCTCATGCAGTTTAGCATGGTTACCTGGAAAAACTTCCCATATGAGTCTACAACCTTACAATAAAAAACACTTAAAAATAACATTCCATTATCAATTTATCATATTTCAATAAACAGTTATTGAGTGTGTAGTATGTGTCAAGTACTATGCTAAGTGCTGGAAATATAAAAATGATTAACACTTGAGTGTTAGATAAGACATGAAGAGTGCTCTTGAGGAGTTTGGAATATTATAAAAGAGACAAATATAAAAACTACATAAAAGATTCTTTAGAAATAGAATTCTTAAAACATTCTGTGAACACAGAAGAGAAACACCTAATCCAAACTAGGGGAGAGGAGAATGGCTACAGAAGCCTTCTTATAAGAGATATTTGATAAATAAGCCTACTGACCTGCTCTCAGTATGGCCCAGTGATTAAGAGCACAGGTTCAGCTAGCACCACCTGTTACTAGCTGCTTGAGATTGGTCAAGCTACTTTATCATTCTCAGTTTGATTCCTTGTTTATAAAATGGATATACTGTAATGGCATTTACCTCATAGGGCTGTTAGAGGGCCAAATAAGATAAGGAGCAAAAAAAATTATGGTTATAAAGTTAATAATCATATTAAAACATGCTAGCATTCTGGGTGTTACAATCATCTCTTTCTCATGCACATAAACACACACCACTCAGTGTACCCCCTAGTGGTTTCCGGACTTCTTGGCTAATTTATGCATATCCTATACACCTATAAAAAAAAACACTGCTTCATGCTACCAATCCTGACCCCTTCCTTCGTTCTTCTTATCAGCCAGACTTCCCAATCCCCCCAAAAAGTCTTCTTGACTTCCTGTCATTAGTAGACTTGCCTGTATCATGTCCACTCTTTGAATGTGAACCTGATCACTGAGACTATATCTTTTTTTTTTAAGGTTTTATTTATTTATTTTTAGAGAGAGAGGAAGGGAGGGAAACAGAGAGGGAGAGAAACAGCAATGTATGGTTGCCTCTCACATGGCCCTCACTGGGGACCTGGCCTGCAACCCAGGCATGTGCCCTGACGGGGAATCGAACCGGGACCCTCTGGTTCCCAGCCCGCGCTCAATCCACTGAGCTACACCAGCCAGGGTCTTGGCCTATATCTTTCTACCATCACTCTCCTCTTGTCTTTCTCTGTCCCCACAATCTCCAGAGCGTATATCTCTTGCACTCCACCTTCACACTACTCTCTGAGGGTCTTTCTTACCTTTAATTTTGTGATTTTTAGGTAGTTCACTTAACCAGCATTGTCCTCCAACTACTGGCCACCATGAGCCAATCAATGGCCAACATTTCATTTCATTTGGAGTGAACGTCACTGCAGAGACAGATAGAAAAAAATAATGTGATTGAAACACAAAAGCATTGAGCTTTGTGAAGATGAGAAAGACTAGTGCTAAAAAACAGAAAATGGTATGGACTTTTGTTCTTTCCCACAATATCCTCTTTAGGAACATGGCTATTTTATAATCGGTCTTTCCCTGCAACAATCTCCCATTAGCCACTTGTCTATCAAACAACTCTTTCTGAAAGGTTCTCTCCTTCTTCATTTGCAGAAAAACCTAAGCATTAGGGCAGGGCTCAGCTCAGTTTCTTCTTATACATTCACCTTTCTAAGAGCTTTTACCAAATTTCACAAGAATGAATCCAAATAATAGCAAAAATAATAATTATAAATGAAAATTAAAGTTAAAAGACTATTTCCTATTCAAGTGGTCCATGGTTAAAATAAAGTGTTCCTTATTTTGAAGAGTGTACAAGATGATTTGGACAATAGAATTATTATGTAAAATGGTATCTACTCTAGCTTCCAAATTTTGTTTTTAAGTCATACCCTATAAAACTATTTTGTCTTTACTGTAGCATTATTCTCACTTTCTAAAAATGAAGAACAGATTATATTATTTTAATTTATAAATCTTCCATGATTTAATTCTGTTTCTTACTTTGGTTATTTTGCTCTGGGCACATATACCACCATGCCCGTAAAACCCTTTGTATGTTTCAAAGTCCAAAATATTAAAGCACTGAATTCTATCAGATTCTCTGCGGCACAATAGTTTGAAATTCATATGTAACTACAAAAATGTTATATCAGTTTGAAGCAGGAAATTTCCATTGCTTCCTGTTTCCACTAAAATATATTGAAGTAGTTTTATACATAAACTGAAGAAATGTTTATGCTAAACAACAAGTACAAAACCAATTGCTAATTATCCAAATGTGAATTTACTAGACCACAGATTAAATATGTGATTTTAAGGTTTAGTCATCACCTAATATGAAATCAAAGTTCCTTTGAAACATTTAAAATTCTGGAGACAGCGAGTCCTCAACAAACTTTTAAACTGGTCCTTCTTCCTTACCACTTCTTCAATGTGGTAGTAAAATTCCCCAACAGGGAAGACAGTAATATGAAAACTGAGCTGATTACAGATGGGTGAGAAGTAATAATTCTCTCTTATAATTTTTAAGTTAGTATAACATAAGGATAATAATTAATAACAGTAAATAAAACTAATAGTCTTAGGGGGAAGACCCTTGAAAAGTGCTTCCATTAAACAGTATTGAGAAGATAGTAGCAGTAAATAACAAGTTTGGGGCTTTTTAAATCATTTTAATAATTTTCATCAACAGAGAAAATGTAAATGAGTGGAAGGACAACATTCTCCAAGTAAGATACAGAATATAAAATTTCAGTTAAACAAATATGAATTTGATATAGAAAACTGATAACTGGTTCCTTTCAACTATACTTTGCCACTAAAACTCAGTGTCCATCAAAAAGATAGTAGTTATTATAATTAGAATGCTCTTACCCTTGTTACATAAAGTTGTGCTTGGTCAAAATTTAAAAAATAGTTCAGAAAAGAAATTTGGCATTTCTGATCCTTGTAGGCCCAGTGCCACTTGAGCCAGAATGAATTCATTTTACTAATTCATTTAAGTTAGCAGGCCCTAAGTGTTACAAACCCATTCAAGAGACTATCCCTTAGAGGCATTAATCAAACCTATAGTCAAAGAATTCTCATGATAAAAAGCATTGCCATAGTTTAACTGGCAGTGCTCTCTTGTTTCTTAGTTATACATCTAGATGGCAATGCACCAAATGTTGACAATGGTATATCTCTGGGTGGATAGTAGAATTATAGATGATTTTACTTCAAACCAATATAAAATTAAATAAAAGATTAAATGATTCTCACATGACACATATCACACTATTTTTTAAGAGGAAGAACAGAACCAAATTTGGTACTGAATTTTCCCATGAAATCCACAACACATTTAAATGTCTATTAAGTATGAAGAATGCCACAAACATATACAAGTAACTCAGTTGCAGCATCGTCCCATACAGCAAAAGGTTGAGGGTTCAATTCCCTATCAGGACACATACCTAGATTGCTGGTTCCAGCCTCAGTAGGGCATGTACGGGAGGCAACCAAGATAGATGTTTCTCACTTCGATGTTTCTCTCTCTCTCTCTCACCCTCTCCCTCTAAAATCAATAAAAACATAAACTTGGGTGAAGATTAAAAAATTACAAATAGAAAAGAAACATGTTCTGTCAGTATGGTTTTTCTTACAACCGTATACCAACACTTTGCAGTTGAGATGACTTCCTTTTTTTCTTTTTTAATAACAATTGAGTATTTTGATATAACTGGTGATAAACTCCAGACTTGGCAGTGAAACAACCATTGAATTAAAAATCCAGGTACCAAATACCATAAAAAGAGATTTCTTTTTAAGGTCTGAAAATGCTATAGGAAGGGGAGGAGGACTTGTTATTCCATCCAGTCGGAATTACAAGTTGTGTCAGCTGAATCTGGTGGAGGGGTTAGAAGAAGGAAAAGGAGATGATACAGCAGTGAGATGTTCTGGGCACAGAAAGCAGCACGTAACTGCACATTAGCAACAGTGAGACAAGCTAACAAAGGGGACAGAAGATGTACTTGACAGTAGTATAAAGAGTTAGCAGATGAGTAGGAGGAAGTAGCATATGAGATAGGCTGGGGTGCAGTAGGAAAGATCCTTGGTAGTAAAGATAAACAGCTTAAATTTAATGCAAACTACAGAAAAGGCCCAGTGAAGCAAGTCCAGAAGCCCAAGATAACGAACAGCTGCAGTACAGCATTTCAAGCTGCCTATAGGATAGATATTTAGACAAGGAGTCTTTAAAGGGAAGATCATAAAAGGCACAAGAGAAAACATTCAAAATTTAATTGTTTTATTTTCTTTCAGAAATAAAAACATAAACAAAGAAACGCCAAAGTTGTTTGTTGTTTGTTACTGGTGTTTTCATCATTTGAATAAATGGGAAGAAAACAAAATGAAATAAACTCAAGTTTATAAACTTAAGAAAGTCATGTCACATAACTGAATTCAAAGAGAACTAAGGTAATAATTAGAGTGAGTAAGATTTTAAGGGAACACAATACGAGATAAAAAAAATCCTTGGCAACTTGTCAGTTAATAAGTGTTTAGAAAGACACAGTAAAAAGACAATAAGGAAAAATAGCAAAATAAATAATAAAGATAGTGATTTGTGATATCCTAAAAGCTTCAACCAGAGAGAATAATGTAAGATTGTGACAGGAATGAATGATTTAATGTGCTAAAACAATTTCCCAACCTACAAATAAATCCCTTAGGATTCTTTTTGGTTAAATGCAATTCTAGTTTATTTAAACAGTTGATTCTTATTTTTTCACAAATTTATTTCAACTGAAGAAATTTTACCCAAAATTCTTAAGAACTTAGCCATAGTTCGCTAACCCTTAATAATTCAAAACAAATTTAGCAACGAAGACCTTATTGTGTACTACACTGTTAAACTCGTTCCTTGCCTAGTGTTAATTGGAATGCTTAACACCATTTGACGTTAATGCTGAGAAGCTGACATTTTAGCAAATTCACCACGTTTACCACTAGGTGGCGAAAAAACCCAAGTAGTATCCGTTAGCAAAGCTAGTACAAGACCCTTACGTATTTGAACCAGAATTTCCACCAGGTGTCAACCAAGAGGGAAAAAAGAGACTTTTTTCTCCACTCACATACACAAATTCATAGTTTTATGTATAATCATCTAAACTATCAGAGATAAGGCCTGCCCATTAACTGTCCAAATATTTTGCATATTTATATCCTCGTATAATACTGTTGAGTCCAAGATAGTTCCTTCTCAACTAAAATCCAACTAAATAAAATTTCATTTCTTCCCAAAAAGAAAAACAGCAAGCCCAATGAGTTTAGTTTATTGTGACTCATTGGTTCAACCTACCTAAACATATGGCACAAAAGAATCCAAAATGTTTTAGACATGGACAGTCAAAACTCTTCAAAATATACTTGGAGATAGACAGACAGACAGACAGATAGACAGACAGATATAATCTGCTGTTATGCTTTGAATCTCAGTGTGGCTTAATGAAAGTATTGCTATGTTACCAAAACTTTCACAAGTCACAAATTACCTGCCTCCAAGATGTATTAGAATTATGTTGAACAACCCAAGGTTGAAAATTAAAATTATAGCTTTACAGAATTAAGCCCCATTTATATATAAAATCATGCATTTAAAAAAATGTTAAGTTCTTCACTAATTTCTAACAAAGATTTTCTGATCTTGTAAACATTATGTCAGCCAAAGCACTACGTCATGCTGCCTTTTATAAGGTGGTACTTTTTGTGGCCAAACTCTATTCTTAATCCTCTGGATACAGGAATTATAATCATGTCATACCCTACAAATCTAGCTGTACAGGTGATGTCCTAAAAAAGGTCTTTTTCTTCCTTGAGGAAGTGGTCAAGCCTTTTCCCCTCTAGTGTAAACATGCAAACAACTTGGTTGTTTTCGTTGCTATCTAATTAAGAGGTGGGAAAGAAAGCAAAACCTGCTGATTAAATTATGTTTGGTTCTCTTCCTTACTCTTTATAGTATTCTCTCTTAAAGTTCCTTTGGCCTCAATAGAGGTCGTTCTCACCCTGCCTGCAAAGCTCCTGTCAGAAAACATTATTTCTTGTCTAGTTTTATTACGTTTTCTCTTAAAATTCGTTAGCTTATGCTCAGCAACCAGTCTCTTGCCCAACCGGTTATTCCCCTTGCCCCATCTCTCTTCGCACATCACTTTTTCCTTTTTCCAGCTAGGCCCTGGTCAAAATCGTGAAGCGACGGTAAAGCACGCCCCGTGCTGGTCACTCAGCAGTCTATCCTTACTAGGCTTTGCAAACAGCTCCCTACCCAACCCTTCTCCCCTGGGTCCCCCTCAGCCATTATCTTTAAATAGAGTGTGCTGGTAAGGGGCTCCAGGCTGCACGTGGAGGATTTACGGCAGCCTGACTACCAATAGGAGCCCACAATGAAGAGAAGTCGGATTCAGGCTCCCGGCAGCCCCACTGTCTTCTTCCCCAAGCTGTGCACCTACTGTACCCGAGAGCTAGGGAGCGAGCCCGGCGCCGGAGGGCGGGCAGCAGTCGCGGCGTGCGCATGCGCAGTGGGGTTGTTTTTCACAAAGCTGCACTTAAAGTGAGCTGGCAAGATCCAGTCGCCGTCTTTGTAAGGAGACCACTGAGACTAGCAGGATCGCGGAGCAGCAGCCTCTTTGCTGCCCTGACTTTTTAAGAAATTTCAATGAACTATTTGTAAAGAATCACTGATCTTGCCCGTAAGCTTTTTGGACGGCAAATACATCGATCAGTGTTAAGATCACATTTTATATGTGATCTTGACTTGTCTTACATTTTATTTTTATAGATTTTTGTTATAAACATGGTGCTGGGAAAGGTGAAGAGTTTGACGATAAGCTTGGACTGTCTTAATGACAGCAATGTCCCTGTGTATTCTAGTGGGGATACAGTCTCAGGAAGGGTGAATTTAGAAGTTACTGGGGAAATCAGAGTAAAATCTCTTAAAATTCATGCAAGAGGACATGCAAAAGTACGCTGGACCGAATCTAGAAACGCCGGCTCCAATACTGCCTACACACAGAATTATACTGAAGAAGTAGAGTATTTCAACCATAAAGATATCTTAATTGGACACGAAAGAGGTAAGTTTTTTTATTATTCAAAAATGATAAAACCTGTTTTCTTTGGGAATGCACCTTTTAATTTTTCTGAATTAATATAATTCTATTCCTAGCACATAGCAGTTTGATAAAAGATGAGCAAAGTTGGAAGATTTTGATTCTCCTTGACATTCATCGTGTGTTAAGTCCTAATGCATGCAGGCATCTGCAAAGTGACTGCAAACTGCACTTACTCAACTACCTCTATAGCCGGCTCAGTATGTGCCATACGCACTTGCCATCCCTTTGCACCTTACTTACAAATTCTGCTTAAACCTGATTAAATAATTTTACTGTTTTCAACTGAATTGCTAAAAACTGTAGTCCAATGTTAGGTTTTTTCCCCTGTACTCTACAACCTTAAATCTTAAAATCTAAGATCCAGTCAAGAAATGGAATAACATTTTTAAGTGGGTTAATAGGTGTATTTCATTTTTAATATTGACACGCAAAAAACTTTAAAGAATTGATCATTGTTCTTTGATAAAGGGTATCTGTCTTATTTTGACATATGGTATCAACACCCCACGTGTTTTTTCCGTATTCTTTTCAATTCTTTAAGAAATTAATAAGAACATTATCTATTATCGTGGTAGGTTTCAAATCAGTTTTAGAAGCCATTCATGGTCAGTAATTTTCCTTTTCGAGAATCATGCCTAACTTTGAGACATGCATTCAATGAAACCCATGCCAGTCAAATGCTATTGAAAAGTACTTGGCACATTGGATTTGATTTTTTGGTTAGAAAAGAGAGATAAGAGGTTGTCAGACGTTGAAGGGGTCCCGAGATTTCAAATCTATTGTTTAAGTCGTTACATTGGGGAAATATAGACGACTCTAAGCTTGTTTTTCTAAGTTTCCACCCTTTGTTAGAAGCGGTTCAATCCTGTTTCGGACCAGTTCTAGGGGGTGGTGAGGAGGGGCGCTTGTTCAGCTCTCAGCAGATTGGTTGCACGCGTCAGGTGGTGGCGATGACTTAATTCCTAGACCGAGAAGAATATAATGTTAAAACTGGTTATGTAATTTTGTACTTCTCCTTTTTAATGCAATATTTAGTTCAAATGTGGACTATTTTTCAAAGAGTAGGGTAGATTTTTACCCTCTTTTTTAATATTAAAATATACACATGCCTGAGGAATGCGAATTGAGCTTAGGCAAGTGTAGCAATGAAGGATGCTTTCAGTTAACAGCTTTAATGCACTTTCTAAAAATATTAAGTCAATTTTTTAATTAGGTTTCAGTTACACATAGGTAATTTACATCCTGAAATAATTCCTAATCTCAATCAAGCAGTAACGCTGATAAGTGCTAATGCCTAATGACAGTCGTCGTATTTGTTGAAAAGCAGAAAAATGAGTTTGAACCTTTCTGGCTATTGCAGCTTTTTGTAAAATGGTGAGAGCAAAGGTTTTTATGGAAGAGTTGAGACTCGAAATGGGGAAGAAGTAGAATAACGATTTATGGGGACAGAACGCAATTTTATTAGCTGCTCCATGATTTCCGGGTAAAACAGGCTGTGTGCCCTGTAACCCCACAAAATACCCCTCAAACCCTGCAAAGCATGGACGAGATCTTAGCCTGGAACAGTTTCAATGACTTTAAACCGGGACCTCTCAAACTAGCCTGGTAACTGAGACCCCGCCCCGGGCGATCCGCGATAGGCGGAGCTCGGTTTGTTAGCCTGTTGCTAAGGCGATGCCAGGCTCTGATTGGATTGGGCGCGGGCGGGTGGGGAGAGTGGGTCGCGCCCGTGGGGGCGAGGCTGGAAACCGGCGTGCGCCGGTAAAGGTCCCTCCAGAGTGGTCGCCCCCGCCCTAACTAGCGTTCGTCCCTGTGCTTGTGGAGGTGTTCATAGTTTGTGTCAGGTCACATTCTGTCGCCTCATCACCTCGGCCAGTTTTGGGCCCCGCAATTAGCGATTTCAGACATCAAAAGAGTAGATAGGAGACGCTCATGCTGGTCTTAGGGTGCCTAATGGACCCCGGTGCAACTTTAGATGACAATCCTATCCAGAGGGAACTTGCATGGACAGGGTTCGCAGGACCCCATTTTCCTATTTTTCCAGTGGAAAATGTCAGGTAGCTTATGTGACCGGTTTTTTTTTTTTTCCTCTTGGATAAAACAAAGCGTATTTCCCGAAGTACGTAGGCATGAGATCCGCTACCTTGATTTGACCTGAGAGCGCAAAGGTTGGCCAGGAAGGGAAAGAAAAGTAACTATAACTAACATCTAAAGGTGGGCGAGGGCCTCGACGAGTATTCCGTCCCTCATTGTTTCCCCGGGCGTTTGCCCTTCCTCAACCCTTCACCGCGCCTGTCTCTCGCCGCAACTGTAAAGGTGTTGGGGTGGCCCAAGCCAGATAGAACCGGTCACCGGCTGGGGCGTGTTAAGCGGAAGCGCCACCGCACAGTCGCCCCGCCCCCGGTCCAGCAGGCTAGGTTGCGCGGGCGCGAGCGCCAGCGACGTATGCTGTATGTATAGCGGGGCGCGCGGGCGACGGCGGCGCGCGGGCGGGCCGGCTGGGATCTGCTGGCGCCGGTTTAGGCCGGTCCTCTCCTGCTCCGTTCTAGTTCTTGATTGACAGCCCGGCACTTGTTTACCACGGCGCGGCCGCCGTGGCTCGCCTCAATGAGACTGCTGAGCTGGCACATAAAGGGAGCAAGAAGGGAAAGGGAGGCAAACTTTGGGCGCTCTCGAGGGGAGCGAATTTAAATGGCCCTCCACTCACCAGTTTTTGGTGCTGAAATCAGTTTAGAGGATTTTTCACAAGGGACGAGGAAAGTGTTACTGAGATGAAAGCGAATCATTGAGGTTTTGGAATAAAAGTACCCATATATAGGCGCTTTTCTTCTTTAAAAGGGGAGTGTCACGGTTTTTGTGTATATTCACTACTTTGGTGAGGGAAAGTTAAATGATAATTCCAGTTTTATCAACTTTTGTGACAAAGGCATTATGATACCAGGAAAACTACATTAAAAAGATAATTACCTGGTTAGAGCCCTAAAAATTCATTTTTAAAAATCCAGAATTCCTCTCTCCCCTTTTTTTAGTTAATATGTTTTGGGGACATTTTAAAAATAATCTGTTTGACCAAAAGCAATTGGTTGTAAAATCAAAGGTCATTCTTCTTTAAAGCAAGTGGAAACAACTTAGACTGTATTTTTCAAGGCTGTAGGGGCAGTGTTGTTGCCCAGTTAACAGGCACCTTTGAAATCTCAGATTATATGTATATCTCTATCTATATCTCTATATAGAGAGATAGATATATATATGTGTGTGTATATATGTATATATATATATATATATATGCGAAACTTTGGGGTATTGCTAGGACAGACTCCCCGTCATCGTTATCCATGAAACATTAAAATCACTATTCCCTTTTTTTTTATTCCAACATCTATTTGACCGAAAGTTTTCTAATTTTATAATTGTAACATTCTTATTTGCATCAACTGTCATTTTTAAAGGTTTACGTGAACAGTTTTCTCTCCGTGTGTGGTCGTATATAGTCAATATGATAAATTTAAGGAAATAGTTGGAGGCATAGATAACACTTTAGCCTAAGATCTGAATCTTTAGTTTAGCATATTACTCTATTAGATACAGAGGTCTTCAGAGTTCAGGTCATTCTCCACTAAAGGACGATTATGGGGTATAAGTATTATTATCCCCATGTCACTGATGAAGCAACTGAAGACTTGGGATTTGTATTTTACCCAGAGAAAAGTGAAGTTTAAGTTAGGACTTGTATCTCTCGGACTGTAAAGCTTATGGTCTTAATTATTATATGAGCACCTTTAAAGATATGCCACCATGAAGAGTATGTAAAGGTTTGACAACAGGTTCTTTGTTTTCTTTTTGTGTGTTTTAGATGATGATAATTCCGAAGAAGGCTTTAACACCATTCATTCAGGAAGGCATGAATATGCATTTAGCTTCGAGCTTCCACAGACGTAAGTATTAGAAGTAACTGGCACTTTTCATAGACATTCATTCTTTTCAAATTAAAATTATAAGTTTAAATATTTTTAGTTTAAAAAAAACCTTTTCATTACTGAATCTTGCTTAGAGGAAAACAATGTACTAAAAAAGCTATTTTTTTAATGAAGTTTGTTGAAATTATAGAAGGCAAATCTTAATTCTTAGGACTCGGCCTCAAGTTAGGAGGTTTATAAAACTTTAGTATTTCATTTAACATGAGTGAATTGAAAGATGCTATTCAGATAGTTAAGCACTGTGTGTGTAGTTTACCATTAGTTAGCATTAGCAGAAAAGGTAAAACATTTACTAAATCTCTCAATTCATAAAAACTACTGTTCTATCTTTTCTTCTGTTGTTAACCAACAGCAGCAGTAAGCTGAGAGCATAAACATAATTAGGAATACTCTTAACTTTAGGAGTGATGTTCTTTTGATATGAATGCAATAGCTTCTGTGTGAAGAACTATTGAGAAGGTTACAAAAGAGATGTTATGACCTGGACTTAAAAGGAAATATCTATCATAGATATCTTGGTTTGAGGCTTGGGATCTAGGAGGAAAGAAAGAAGGAAAGGGGTATATTTTTAATGTAATAAAAGATTGTTACAAAAAATTATAATTTCCTTTTAAAAAAGAATACCTTTAACATATTATAATGTAAGGTGGCACTTGTGCTCAATGTTCTGGAGGATAAACTTCCATTACAGAAGAATTTATCAAGTGTAATAAGTTCATGATTTTATATTCATTAATTTAGCACCAAGTTGCTTTCTGTGAATAAGAGTTTATAAATGGTATTTTTCAGTATTCTATTTACCATGTTACTTAACATTATTTTAAATATAACTCCCTAATCTTCTTTCTGAGACAAATATTTTAAGTCTGTGAATATAACTGGGCCTAGCAAAATACTGCATTTTGTTTTTCTGTGATATATAAGGTAATGCAAGAGTCTAAATGCTAAAAAAAAATTGTGAAAACACTACTACTTTCCATACTAATCTAAGCTAGAGCTCTAGCTTGTAAATAACAGAACATTGGGCATTTTTCTAATGAAATTATGTAAAAGAGACTAAAATAAAATCTTTCACAAGTAATAAAACCTAGCAAGGTTGAAAACAGTTCTGATTCCTTTTATACAGGGCAATAGAAATTATTCTTTTTCATTTTTCAGCCTATAAAGTTAGAAACATGGCCAAAAAAGAGAACATGAGTAAACTGGGAAATATAAAAGTTCTTTAGCATTTCAGTGGACGTTATCAAAATGCAAAGTTTTCGAAACTATAACAACTATTGTAGCCTTTTCTAGACCCTCTTAAGTAGTTGCTATAACTAGAGGTAATAATTCCTAGCAAATGAATAGTGGAGCACTGTAAGGAATTTGGTCTGAATGTTTTTATCCAGTGTCTATAATTTCTCAATTGAAATAGTTAAGCCATTCTCAATTTTATTTTTAAATTAAATTCTTGACCTTTTCAAGAATTGTTCATTTCCAAATTTTCAGTTTTGCCACCAACATTAAAAGTAGCTTCTTCTTTGTTTAAAGGAATTGTATTATTCTGGCTTTTTTAAAACAAAATTTCTGTAATATTTCCAAATATCTATTGTTATTTGGAAACAATATTTTCTCCCAATGACTTATCCCTTTGGAAATTTGTAAAAATTATATATTTGCTACCTCATTGATATATAAACAGTACAATATATTAATATTTTTATGCTGATCTACTGTATAGTTACTAGAAAGAGGTATAAGATTAATATATTGACCTTTATATTCTGCACAGACCACTTGCTACCTCATTCGAAGGCCGACATGGCAGTGTGCGCTATTGGGTGAAAGCCGAATTGCACAGGCCTTGGCTTCTACCAGTAAAATTAAAGAAGGAATTTACAGTCTTTGAGCATATAGATATCAACACTCCTTCATTACTGGTAAGAATTGACTGAATTCTTCATTCTTTGTTTTTGGTGTATCAATACCAAAGAAGAATCACCTAACCTGTAATTTTATCATTTTAAAATAGTGATTTTATTTTAAATTTTTATAAATACTAATTTTAAAAAAAATACAGTTAAGGAGGCATACAAACTATGGAGAATGTGGTCATATTTCCTGATGTAATGACATTAAATTTTAAAAGTAAGACCAATATATGGTATGAAATTTTTCTTACTCAGAAGATAACACCAGTAACAAAAAATCTGTTTCCTGGATAATTTTAGTACAAGGGTAATGGTAGTGTTCATATTATTATAAGACAATATCACTTAACTTGAAATTATAATGTAAAGTTTATATTGCTTTACGTTATTCCATTGCAGGGATGTCAGACAATGGGGAGATTATCACTTTTGTCAAAAAACTTAATTCCATTTTAAAATAAATTTTCTTCAATTGTATTTTTTCACAAAATTCAAGTTTGACTTCAAAAACATTAATTGGTTTAAACAAATATCTTTAAGCAAATAAGAAATAATTTTAAAAAGGAGCAAGTTTTCCTTTTTTTTACTGATTTTTTCATATTGTCAAAGAAAGATGTTAACATATGTGGTTATAACCAAGTTGTTTTCCAAGCTGTGTTTTTGTTTAAGGCAGTTAAAATGGAATGTGGAAAGGTTTTTTTGTGTTTTTTTGGGGGGTGGTTGGTTGGTTGGTTTTTAATTACTATGTATATAAATAGTGTGGGCTAAAACTGTGTTTATGGAATATGGTGTTAAATCCTGTACCCTTTTTTCTTTAATTGAATGAAAACTTATATAAAACAAAAATTATATAATGCAGTATTTAAAAAAGTATATATGACTTCAAATAAAAAAGCAGTACTACTTTTACTTTTGAATATTCTAAGAACTTAGAATTGTATTTTAAAACATTTTATTAGTGTCTCGACTCATAACATTGATCTTTTTTTCCTAAATTTATTTCTTACAGTCACCCCAAGCTGGCACAAAAGAAAAGACTCTCTGTTGCTGGTTCTGTACCTCAGGCCCAATATCCTTAAGTGCCAAAATCGAAAGGAAGGGCTATACCCCAGGTATGTATAAAGTGAATTCCCACAGAAAACAATCTTTCTTCACTTAGCTTTTTTGTTTAAATTCATAATATTTCTAATAAATTTAAACAGGATACAGTATTATTTGATAAAATAATCCCAGTTGAGCTTATCCAATTTTCATTCATAAATTGGAATGGTCTCCTTTTTTTTTTTTTTTAAGATTGTATTTATTTTCAGAGAGAGGGAAAGGGAGGGAGAAAGAGAGAGAGAAACTTCAATTGGTTGCTTCTATGTACCCTGACTAGGAACCGAACTTGCAATCCAGGCATGTGCTCTGACCAGGAATCCAATCAGTGACCCTTCACTTTGTGGATTGATGCCCACTGAGCCACACCAGTCAGGGTTCTAGTCTACTTTTTTAAAGAGCTGCTATAAATGCCTAGTTCATTTTTATCACTCTTAAGTTACTTGCCACTCTTAGGACAGCTTTTCATCCATGTAATCTGCTGAACTTTTCAGTGTTAGGGTAGGAATCTGCATTTGTTTTGGCAATTGTGTCTGTTTTCTTTACAATAGAAATTTTTTTTTCCTTTCTAGGTGAATCAATTCAGATATTTGCTGAGATTGAGAACTGCTCTTCCCGAATGGTGGTGCCAAAGGCAGCCATTTACCAAACACAGGCCTTCTATGCCAAAGGGAAAATGAAGGAAGTAAAACAGCTTGTGGCTAACTTGCGCGGGGAATCCTTATCATCTGGAAAGACAGAGACGTGGAATGGCAAGTTGCTGAAAATTCCACCCGTTTCCCCGTCTATCCTCGACTGTAGTATAATCCGTGTGGAATATTCACTAATGGTATGCATAAATTTAAGGGTTTTTTTCCTTTTGAAGTCTTAAAGTCATGAGGATATTATTTTGTCTTACTTCCAGGATTTGATTTTTATATTCCATATATGATATGCAAATAAATATAAATCTTTATATAGTCTGAATTGCAATTACTAATTTTATCTTGTATGTGTACAAATGTACTATATATACAGTATTATAATGAATAAACTTTTCTTGTGTATCATACATACATAAGTAAAAAATTAAGTAAATGAGGACTTCAGATAACATTAAAATTGAATTATTAGTTTTTAAAAAGGAAATGTACTTCTATTCTAAACCTAGCATCTCCTTTTACTGTTTAGGTATATGTGGATATTCCTGGAGCTATGGATTTATTTCTTAATTTGCCTCTTGTCATCGGTACCATTCCTCTACATCCATTTGGTAGCAGAACCTCAAGTGTAAGCAGTCAGTGTAGCATGAATATGAACTGGCTTGGTTTATCTCTACCTGAAAGACCTGAAGGTAATTTGACATAATGTATATCTAAGTTTATTCTCTTGTTATCTTCAGGGACATAATTTTGCTCCTGGTATTTTATAAGTAGATAAATATTTGTCTATACCTGAAGAGTAGATGTGCCCCTGATATTAGATTTAAAACATATATCCCCCTAGTTTTGAACACAAAACAATTATTATTTTACCTTGATACTTCTTTTTAATACCTACTATTCTGTATATTTTGACATGCATAAGAACATGCTGTTCGAATTGCGTGTATCTTTTTCCTTCAGCACCACCCAGCTATGCAGAAGTGGTAACAGAGGAACAAAGGCGGAACAATCTTGCTCCAGTGAATGCTTGTGATGACTTTGAGAGAGCACTTCAAGGACCACTGTTTGCATATATCCAGGAGTTTCGGTTCTTGCCTCCACCTCTTTATTCAGAGGTAAGCACCAACTCCTTAAGTATAAAATGGGCTGGCTGTCTTGGGAAGCATAGACTTTTTAAAAATAAAGTTAGTTTTTGGTTATCATATTAATTACAGAAAAACAATTTAGATGCACAGATAAATGGTTAGATTACTAAATACGACCCAGAAGTGTGATTGGGAAAATAAAGATAATGATCTCATCTCATCTTTCTACAATGCCAAGTAAAAGAATAATTTATATTTTTAAGCATCAATAGAACAGGGATTTTTTGCAAGCATTGACTGATAGAATTTATCTTACTCATCATCCTTTTCCAATTTAATTCTTGCATATTTTAACATTCTCAGCCATGAGGGAAAATGACATTTGAATAACATTCTAACACTGTTAGATTATTTTTATTCATCTCATGTTAGTGACAGTTAAGCCCTTATGTGAATAAAACATGGCCCTTGCTTGGGAAGAGTCCACAGACTGCTGAGAAAAACAAACTTAGAAGCAAAATATTATGTAACAGTGAGAAAAGAATGCACAGGCTTCCCTGAGAAAGGTGATAAGCTAAACCTTGAAAAATAGTACTCCTCAAAAGGTAGGATAGTTCAGGCAGAAAGAACTTGTGCAAAGGCAAGTACCGTATTTTTGGACCATAAGATGCACCTAGGTTTTAGAGAGGGAAAATAGGATAAAAAATTTTGAAAATGTGGTAAAATAATAACATAAGTAACATTCAGACTATAATTCAGCTACTTTCGGACTATAAGATGACCCCCATTTTCCTCTCAAATTTTGGGGGGGGGTGCATCTTATAGTCTAAAAAATACGGTAAGTGGTGGTGGGGGGCATACAGCAATTCAAAACACTTCAGAAAACATCTATATATAATACACGTTTTGAGGAGCTTTAAAGTTAACCTTGATACCAATATAATATCAAATTTTGTAAATCACTAAAATTAGCTTTTTCCTTTTTGGTTACTATAGTTTATAGACAGCTATTTCATACTGAAATATTACTTCCAAATAAGACATAAAAGGATTGGTTCTTCAACAAAATTCTCTTATCCCTCTTCCCACCTTCACCATGCCGTGACTGGAAGAGTTGGTTTTCCTTTGGATGTAGCTAATTTGAGATATACTTTATTCATTGATTATAGGATATTCACAATCTGTTTTTGCAAATTCTTGATTAGACATAATTTTTCTATCCAACTATTCCTTATTCATAAAATTTTCCATGAGATGCCAAAAATATTCTTCCACTTGTTACAGATTTAGTTACCATGCTTTTATTCAGACATTTCTGTCGTCTTATTAATTCAGTCATTTCTTACTGACTCTGAGGCTTCTCTACTGTCCAGGCATTTCAAAAGAATGGCAGTTTATCCACTTTTAAGTAATTTGTCTTAAAATTCTACCTCCTTTCAAAAGTGAACTAAAGAAAATTAAGAGAATTGAAAACTTTTAAAACCCTAAATTGGTTCAGGTTGTGATTTAATTAACATCTAACCATATAGAGGGGAGATTAACAAGCCATATTAAATTTTTGCTTTTTTTTCTTTAAATAGATAGACATTACAAGAAAGAAAAGTTATGTAGCTTTTTTCCTTCAGAAATGTGTTTTCTCTAAAGGGTCTGAGTCACTTGAGTTGTCCCACAGGTAAATGCAAGTAAATAGTTTATCCAATAGGTCTTTCAATAAAAGAAATGAATTAAAACCAACAATTTGCCTTCCTGTGCTTTTTCTTTTTGAACCTGAGATGCAACTAAAATATGTGCACTTTTAATAAATGTATGTGTATGTGTAAGTCACTCCAGAGATAAAGTGGAAAGCCTCTGTATCTCTGGTGGGTTCAGCATTGCTATTTCTTTTATTTTATTTTTAAAAATTTGATTTATGTACTTTCAGAGAGAGGGGAAGGGAGGGAGAAAGGAGAGAAACATCAATGTATGAGAGATACATTGATCTGTTTCCTCTCACCTACCCCAAACCGGAAACCTGACCCTCAACACCCATGCCCTGACTGGGAATCAAACTAGCAACCTTTAGGTTGGCAGGCCAGCACTCAATCCACTGAGGCACACCAGCCAGGCCAGCATTGCTATTTCTTGAGATTCACTATTCCTGGTCCCTTTATAAGGTTTTATATCCATGAGTTACTACCTCACACAGTACCAAGAGCATTGTTTACACAACTGCATTCTTCCTAAAGCCTACTGAAGAGGGATACTTTGCAAAAATTGCTGTAAAGATGTTTTACATTATGTATTTGAATGTAATTACTACCAGGGGCTGAGTAAAACTCCATTCACTGATAAAATTTAATCATTACCTTTTCTGTCAGACCTTTATAAATTTTATTGTTAATTTAGTAATTGGATATCAGGTACTTTATAGATAATATTAATAATGTTTCCTCCCCATACAAGCTTCTGTATGTTCTTTCTAATTAGATTTCTCAATTAATACACAAAACCTTAGTCATTTGCTCCATTTTCTCTAGAATTATCAAATAACTTACTTGTTTCCCTCTTTCCAGATTGATCCAAATCCTGATCAGTCAGCAGAGGATAGACCATCCTGCCCCTCTCGTTGAAGGAACACTGCGGTTAAATCAAGTTGATGTGGATTCCGAACTATATCTCTTCCTGGCTGAGAACAGAGAAGTATCTTGGAGACATGTTTTCAGAGGAAGTGGGATTGCTTTTGCCCAGAAAGATGGCGAATATATGAAACAACCAGTGATCATGCTTTAGAAGCCTACAACCAACATTCTGGGATTGCTCCAACATGCTTGAAAATCTAAGCTTTTCTCCTTTAAAACTGGCACATACCAGGAGCAGTCTTCTTAGCCTATGGTCATACGTGTCAAGACACCACGTTATAAAGAGGGATGATTTCCTTCTTTTGATTTGATAATTTGCACATGCTCAATGCTTACATTGTGCGGTTCAATGTCACTACAGCTTCTTTTTTTCCATTTATGCCAGACTCTTGATACTCTTTAAAACTTGTTTGTGGTCAGCACAACAAGGAACAAAAGAAAGCTTTGAAAGAAACTTTAACATGAAAAAAAAAACGCACTGACATTTTTTTAATTTAATATAGCCTGGACTTTACCTGCGTATGCACATGCTCAGAAATTGTCCTACTAGGCTGACCATGTATCACCTCTTCAGCTTGGATCCTATTGTGGATTTATTTACAAACATCAAATGCCTTCAAGCCAATCCTTCTTGCTGTATGTTTTGCAGCCTACTGTAGTAGATACGCAACAGATGTGTGTGAAAAGAGATAAGAGGAGGAAGCTAATAAGAGACTTTGTCAAGATTGTATACCTTCTTGGTTTCTTTTAAGAATTTGTTGCCTTTCTACTATAACAGCAAAGCAGCATTTTGTTACTGACTGCCTAAAATCACTTAATCTCAGGTGAACGCATCACTTGCCAAACTGATGGAATGCTATTTTGTGTTTTGTTGCACTGTTATTTTTTTTTGTTTGTTTGGTTGGTTGGATTTTTGGAGAGGGAAATTTGGAAAAGGGACATACACAAAAGTGATAACCCACCCGCATTCCCTTTTTATCATTACATGTAAGAAGAAACTAGAAGAGCTAAGAATGGAGTAAAGAAAGGCAGCATGTCAGGCACCAGCAAAGAGTTAAGGGCTGTTGCTCTTTAAAATTATTGTTATTTTTATTACTTTAAAAGTGTGGAAGTTTTCCAGTCACTAGAGAGAAGGAAAAATGCATTTATTTTTATACAGAGTTACTTAATTACCTCCAAACACATATGTTGGAAATCATTTTTGCTGGTGCATGTTCCAGTTATGATTAGAGAGCTCAATTTATACATTTCCTATCCTGCTCAAGCTTGACAGAGCTTGAAAACCTAAGTTTATTCTAAGTGTGAACTTCGAAATTATGAATAGTAGTGTGTGTGCTGGAATAATAAATGTTCTATATTTTTGTGTTTTTTAAATGAGAATATTTTTTCCATTGCCTAAAGAACATTTTGCTAAACATGAGCAATCACTGACTGAGTATATATAGATAAGGTAGGAAAAATGACTATATCAGTAAATTACAGTTTATATTAAAGATAATTTACAGTTGGCTTAAAAAATACACCAGCATTCATGATGACACTTAGAATGGCATTTTCCAAGGAACCAAGTGTACTGATTGTCTTAGAAGGAATTCCGCTCTGATATTTGTAATGAAAACCAGCATCTCTGATGTTACAACATATGTGTGAAATGGGTGTTACATCTATCCTGCCACTTAACACCCCACGTTTAATAAAAGTGACTGAAAATAATTGTAACTCTGGCTTGGTGCTTGACCTGGTTAAATACTGTCTTAAAACTTCATACAAAACAAACAGGCTTTTCCATAAGTGGCCTTTAAGAAAACATGGAAGATAATTCATGTTTGAAAAATGCTGACAGGGTGAAGAAAGCCCAGTGTAAAAATGAATCACGTTTTAAGTGATTCAGTTAAAGGGTTTGGGCTCCCGTAGCAAACTAATACTAGATAATAAGGAAATGGGGGTGAAGTATTTTTTTATTAAATCATTTTGTGAATGTCCCCCTCAAAAAAGCTAATGGAATATTTGGCATAAAGGGCATTTGGTGGTTTTATTTTGTTTGGGGTGGGGAGGGGGGATTGTCAGAAAAATCCCTTTTCTTATGTCTAACTTCTAGGGAACAATTATTGATAAGCATAACATTGGAATATTTACCACCATATGTTCATAAATAACACAGAAAAGAAGAATGACCAATAGTCTGGTAATTGGCACTGGGTCACAAAATAAAATGAAAAAATTTTAAGTATATAAAACTTTATGAAATAAAGTTTTATTTTCCCTATTAAAATATTTCTTTAAAGGCATTTAGTCTTTCCTAAATATTGGTCAATTCCTGATATAAGATGTGAGGTTCACAGTTGTATTCCAGTATTCAAGATAGATTCCTGATTTTTCAATTACGAAAAGTAAAATCCAAAATGTTAGTAAAACAAAGTGCAATATTAAATGTTTGCTTTATAGGTTATATTCTATGGCTGTTCGTAATTTCTCTTCTTTCCCTTTTTTATTTGGTGCTGAATATGTCCTTGTAGGCTCTGTTTAAGAAAACAGTATGTGGGAAATGATTTCATTTTTCCTATTGCTCTTCCTTGTGGAAAATAAAGTGTTTTGTTTTTTCCTTTTTTGTAAAGTTGTTTGAAGATTTATTTGAATCTTAGATTATATTAACACATTGTGTACCGCATAGAAATCTCTAAGACGTATGCCAGGGACCACACGTTTTGGGGCAAACTTGAAGACGAAGACTATTTGACCAAAATACAATGTAACTGCAATGCTTTATGGTTTCGTGCAGTTATATAGTTTTTCGTAGATTGACCTGCACGGTTTCCACCAATTAGATCACTTCATTCGATGTGGACAAGACAGTGCGTTGACATCTGAGGTCCATAACAGATGGCGCACGAAACACGAGAAAACTTGAGCTGTCCTTAAGTTGTTGACTCATCATGCATGCAAACACTATGAAGATTACTATTAAATTCATAAGCCATCCTGGGTAAGAATTGTTTCTAGACTCCACTAAAGAAAATTAACTGAAGGCTTAAAAGGAATTTTGAACACTGATTATTGTTTTACTTAATAAATCATTAAGGATACTTCTTTATAAAACTTGTCTTATATGAGCCAAACTTAAGCTGGTAGTTCAACTTAAATACAAATCCCTCTCACTAGTATGTCCGAGTTTTTAGCATTTCACAAGCACATAAATTTAAAAGCTACCATATTCTGATGTTACAAAGACAATTGTTCTAACTTTTAAAAGTTTTTGAGAATTTTTTCTCAGTGTCTGAATTTTATAGTGATGTATAACATTAGAATTGATCTTTCAGTATTCATATATGTGAATGAGCCATCTAGTTGTATCTGTGCCTTACTAAATGATTCTCCCATATTCTCAGATGTAATTGACCAAAAATATGTCACAGACATTTAGACAGATGTTTATAATCAATTCCATGGAAGTATACTGTCATTCTTGTTTAAAAGCCACCAATCTACAACATCCTAATACAGTAAGGAGAGATGTCGATTCTGTGTTCTATGGCTAGAAGATTCCTTGAACAAAATGTGTGCATTTTGATTTCTTCATCTACACAGTGGAAAAGTAGCTATCCAAAGTCCTTTTCATCCCTGGAGGTATGAGGTTATAATACATCTTAAATAATGTTCTAAGTCAATTATAACATTGGAAATTAAGTATATTGCTTCTAAATTTACATTAGAATACTTTTAGACTGATTTAAATCTCAAGTTTAAGAGTGGCAGTTATCCGGCTCTGCTTCTGCATTAAATCATCTGTCATTACCCAACTCCCCCCGTCATTATGGCCAAGGTTGGTATACTTATTACGACTTTTGACTGTAACAGAAGAAACTCTGACTAGCTTAAGTAAAATCTAGTGATTTCAAGGATAAACTTTATTAAGCACACTTAGTTCCAGAAATCCAAATAATGCCCTGGGGACACACTCATCTCTCCTCTGTTTGCCTAGCCTTTTTCATATTAGCCTTATTCTTTCACGTTAGATGGGCCAGGAAAAATGACCCCAGCTTTCATAGCTCATGGAAGAAATGGCATCTGGAGTTCTCAAATCACTTGTTTGGGGACATTCTGATTGCCCAGTATGTTGACCCATGTTTCATAACACATAATATGGGTTTCCTAATAGAAAGTGTTCTATTTCCAGAAGAAGGGAAAGAGGTCACAACATTCTTGCTACTTCAAGTGCCTAAAACAATAGTAATGGCATGACCTGGAATCTCATTAGAAAAGCAGAGTGTCAGTATTTGTCCCAGAATCATGACCCAACCTACCTGTGTACATGATTCCCAGGTGATTTGTAACTACAGTAGTTTGAGAAGCTCTACAGAACACCAAAGAAAAGTAAGAGATGAAAACACTATAGAGTAGGCAACTTTGTTTTCATGAATCCCAAGATAGTATAACTGAGTTGAGGATTTGGGGTACGTAAGTGAAAAATACACCATTTTTAATCCCAAACCGTATTTATGGCTTGATATTTTTGAGACTGAACTCCGTAACTACTGAGGTGGTGGTGATTATATGACTTTGGAATTCGAATTCCTATGTTAACAATCAGCAATCCAAAACTTCCATGACCGAATGATTAAATATTGCGCCTTTTCACATCTTGATTTCAAAAGAAATACAGAAGAGAGAGACATTTTTCGATTCATGAGAAAAATCTTATTGATACAACATGTCCTCAAATAATGTTTTGTTATAATGTTGATGAGAAAAAAAATTGATTCCTGCCCTCCCCATGTCTGTGTGGGTTTTCTCTGAGTTTTCAGGTTTCCTCCCACATCTCAAAGATGTGCACATGAGGTAAATTTGTGTATGCACATCGTCCCAGTCTGAGTAAGAGTGGATGTGGGTGTGAGTGTGCCCTGCAACAGAAGGGAGGCCTGGCCAGGGCAGGGACCTGCCTTGCACCCTAAGCTGCAGAAACAGGTTCCTTCCAGCTACCACCTGAACTGGAATAAGCAGGTTGGAAAAGAATGATTTTACTTGTTTTTATTCATTTTTTCTTTATTTATACCTCATATTCATTTCATTGTTTGATATTAGGAGTGTTTTGGGTCTTTATTTAGATGTTTGGTGATGTGTTTGTGACCAGAGCTATGCAAGGGAACTTAACTCTTGTGCATAGTAATTGGCTTGTGGTAAAATCAGTTCCATTACACATCATTTTGCTAAAGTCACATTTCCAAGAACCCATCAATGACGTAAAGTGAGGACTTACTGTTGCTGTATAAGGAAATTTGTTTTGACTTTTGAGGAATGTAGTCTTCAACCTTTTTTAAAAATTAAAAAAAAAAAAATAAACCAGGAGATGTGGTGAACACATGAACATAGAAAGGTCACTTCAAATCCAAAACAAGTAGTAGTTTAAAAATCCAAAAACACATGCCCAACTGGAAATAAAACCAGTATCACTGTCTTTGACTATTGAATGGCACAAAGTCAAATATATAAGGCAAAAAAATTTTTTTTCAAACCAGCTTCACAAATACCAACTTAGACAAGTGCTATATAGAGCAAAAAGCAATAAAGTTGCTTTATAATAGTTTCTAGCATTTATATGTTAAAAGTATATAGACTAATATTACTCAAGTAAACATGTTTATGACATTTATGTTTAAAAAGTCTGATACATCATAGCTAATTCTACTGGAAATCAATTTTGCTACTTCTAAATTCAAAACTTACTAACCTCTCAACATCACTTTCCAATCAAGACAAAATGATTATTACCTCTGGCCTTGGTAGGTCTCAGGCAACATCAATAAAGTTAAAATAATGAGCTAGAACATCACTTTCTATAACTTAGGAGTTTGTTTATTATTTACACAAAACAGTCTTACCAGTGAACAGAAGGATATAAAAGGTTAAAATATACTTCCATAAATTTTAATCGTATAAGATGATTTAATTTTGCCAACTCAAAAGTCCAACGGTAATTATACTACTGAAAATCGAAGTATTACTCTGCTACTTTTGATGACGTGAATTTTGGTAAGAAGGAAAAACTATCTGATCCTTATTCCACATAGGAATTTTCACTTGTTTTGGCCATTTTTGTCGAATGAATTAATAGCTTAACTAGTGACAGAAATGCAAAAACCAATGCTAGAATAAGCAACCAGTTTCTGCTTTATTTGCTTTTTTTTTTTTTTTTAAGGAAATAGACATTTCCACCTTCTAGTGCAAGGCACACTTTTATAATCTAGACATCTTGACAGGTCTGAATCCCAAAGAATAGTACTCAAGATGTTTAGAATAATAGTAAAACAACAGGAAACTAAGATACCGCACATGCATCATGCAAATAAACTATGCTGCCAACCCACAAAAGCGTACTCAGAACCTACAACAACAAAATCGCGTATGTGTTCTTCTCCAGATTATCAATTCCAAAGTTGCAAAAGCAGAGGAGAAATGTTTCCTTTCCTTTACTGTTCTTTTTCCCATTTGGACAGCCAACTCTAGGAAACCCTTGTGAGGAGACAGCGTTGGACAAATACCTCTGGCTGATGATCCCTTCTGAGTGCCTCGAGCAGATTGATCAGGAAAAGCCCAATAAATGCCATCATTCCACTGTCTCCTGTATCAGTGTCCTATGGCTACCTTAAAAAAGTTCCACAAACAGAAGACTTAAAACAACCAAAATCTATTCTCTAACAGTTCTGTGGGCTAGAAGTTCAAAACCATGGCAGGGCCGTATTTCTTGTGAAGACTTGAGAGGAAATTCTTTCTTTGCCTCTTCTTGTTTCTGGTGGTAGCTGGCAATCTTTAGCTTTTCTTGACTTACAGATGATCACTGGGATCTCTGCCTCTGCTATCTAATGGCCATCTTGTCCTGGTAGATCCCTGTCTCTACACAGAGCATTCTCTGGGAGTCTCTCCTTTTCTTATAAGGACACAGTCATATTGAATTAAAGGCCTACCCTACTCCAGTATGACCTTACATTAACTAATTACATCTGCAATGACCCTTGTCTAAATATGGTCACATTCTGAGATATTGGAAATTAGAGCTTCAACATATCTTTTTTTGAACCCAGAACATTCTCCTTCCCTCTAAAAATTGAATAATTTAACAAACAGAAGCATACATACATAGAACAGACTGATGGCTGTAAGAGGGAAGGGAGATTGGAAGGGCCGGGTGAAAAAAGGTGAAAGGACTAAGAAAAAAGGGAAAAAAAATATATATATATACAGGGGTGGGCAAAAGTAGTTCTACAGTTGTTTGTATCGGAAAAGACAGGTAGGTTGTGATGATTACAAAAGCTTTATTAACTCTGTGTTTCACATACTCACAACTGTAAACCTCCTTTTGCCCACTCCTGTACGTTGCTGAGTTTCTAGCAATGTCCTGAAGCATTTTAATTCTTTATCCTAACATTAGAAGTATATATTAAAATTGTTCAATGCAGAGCACACTCCCCTTCCCACAAAAGAATGAAGATTGTATCCCCCTGGCTGAGCTAAAACACCAGAGTGTCACCAGAGCAGAGGGAAGTAGAACATCACAGAGTGGATCAAACCCCCTCCGTGCAAAGCAGAGCATCACAGAGCATCACAGAGCAGAGCAGACCATGGAGGAGCAGACCAGAGCTGTTTCGAAAAGAGGCTCCTGGCCCCAGAGCTATTCCACTGCCACACTCTTTTTTTTTTTTTTTTTAAAGATTTTATTTATTTATTTTCAGAGAGAGGAGAAGGGAGGGGAGAAAGAGCAATGTATGGTTGCCTCTCACATGGCCCTCAGTGGGGACCTGGCCCGCCACCCAGGCATGTGCCCCAACTGGGAATCGAACCAGGACCCTCTGGTTCCCAGCCCGCGCTCAATCCACTGAGCTACACCAGCTGGGCCTGCCACACTCTTTTTCAGCAAAGCTGTAGCACTATTGAGCTGTTTGCATTGAATAAAGTTTCCTGCTTCACTGTACTCTTCACCCCCAAAATTTGATCAATGATAGGTAAAAATACATATTGTCAGTCTAGAATTGGGAAGAGCCTAGCTACCTTAAGTATAAAAGAGACTTATGCCTAAATAACCAAACCAAATTCAAATTACATGGTTCGATTATGTGGCATTCTGAAAGTAGGGTCCCACCTTAATTTAATCCCCACTGAATAAAAGGTAAACTATTCAGCTACAAGAAATTGTAGAAATCATGGGAAAATATCACTTTTAATGAAGAAGAATAAAGAAACCTAGGTTCATGGAGTTTACTAATGTATGCATTATGATCAGCTAGCTAGAGAAAGATTAGAATCTAAGATTCCTTTTTCTAAAATAATATTTTTATTTTTCAATTATAGTTGACATACAATATTATTATTAGTTACAGGTGCAAAACCCAGTGATTAGACATTATATAATTACTAAGTGATCATCACAATAAATCCAGCACCCATCTGACACCTTACATAGTCATTAGAATGTTATTGATTATATCCCCTATGCTGTACTTCACATCCCCATGACTATTCTTTTTTTTAATATATTTTATTGATTATGCTATTGAAGTTGTTCCATTTCCCCGTTTTATTCCCCTATGCCCCACACCTGCCCTCCCACCCACATCCCCCTTAGTTAATGTCCATGGGTCATACATATAAGTTCTTTGGCTTCACCATTTTCTATACCAGTCTTAATTTCCCCCTATTTTGTACCAACCGTTTGTGCTTCTTATTCCCTGTACCTTTTCTCCCTTTCTATCTCCCCACCCCAGTGATAACCCTCCACGTGATTTCCATTTCTGTGATTCTGTTCCTATCATAGTTGTTTGCTTAGTTTGTTTTTGTTTTGATTTTTTAGGTTCAGTTGTTGATAGTTGTGAGTTTGTTGTCATTTTACTGTTCAGAGTTTTGATCATCTTCTTTTTCTTAGATAAGTCCCTTTAACATTTCATGTAATAAGGGTTTGGTGATGATGAACTCCTTTAACTTTACCTTATCTGGGAAACACTTTATCTGCCCTTCCATTCTAAATGATAGCTTTGATAGATGAGTAATCTTGAATATAGGTCCTTGCCTTTCATCATTTTGAATGCTTCTTTCCAGCCTCTTCTGCCTGCAAGGTTTCTTTTGAGCAATCAGCCAATACAGTCTAATGGGAACTCCTTTGTAGGTAACTGTCTCCTTTTCTCTTGCTGCTTTTAAGATTCTCTCCTTATCTTTAATCTTGGCTAATGTAATTATGATGTGCCTTGGTGCGTGCTTCCTTGGGTCCAACTTCTTTGAGACTCTCTGAGCTTCCTGGACTTTCTGAAGTCTATTTCCTTTACCAGATTTGGGAAGTTCTCCTGCATTAATTTTTCAAATAAGTTTTCCATTTCTTGATCTTCCTCTTCTCCTTCAGGCACCCCTATGATTCAGATGTTGGAATGTTTACAGTTGTCCCGAAGGTTCTTAAGCCTCTCATTTTTTTGAATTCTTATTTCTTCATTCTGTTCCAATTGAATGTTTATTTCATCCTTCTGTTCCATACCGTTGATTTGAGTCCCAGTTTCCTTGCCTTCGCTGTTGGTTCCCTGTACATTTTCCTTTCTTTCACTTTTCATAGCCTTCACTTTTCCCTTTATTTTGTGACCATACTCAATAACCAATTCTGTGAGCATCCTGATTACCAGTGTTTTGAACTCTGCATCTGATAGGTTGGCTATCTCGTCAACACTTAGTTCTATTTTTGGAGCTTTGATCTGTTCTTTCATTAGGGCCATATTTTTTTGGCTCAGTTCAGCTGGTTTATTATAAGGGGTGGAGCCTTAGGTATTCACCAGGGTGGGGTAACCCACATTACTGCCTTGCGAAGCTGTATGTGGGGTCTGAGAGAGAACAAAGCCACTTGCTCTCAGCTCTCCACCAGCTTTCAATCACTTCCCCAGTTACCTACAAGCAAATTGAGCCCTTCTGGGTCAGTGGGCTTGTGTACATTCTATGACCTGTGGGTCTCTCCAAAAAACTCTCCTGTGAGACTGGGAGTTTCTCCCGCTACCAGAACCCCTATAGGTTTTTACTGCTAGAAGTTTTGAGGCTTTATTTCCCTACATGGGAACCCTGGTTGCGTGGCCTGTCTCGCTCCCCAGTTGTTCCTCCTGGTTTATCTGCATGCAAATGTGGGACCACATGGCCACCACCTTGCCCATTCCAGTCCTCCAGCCACCACCTCGTCACTCATCCTCTCCACCCCAGCTGCCCGTCTCTGTCCCATCTACCAGTCTGAATGAATGTTTCCTCTTTAAGTCCTTGGTTGTCTGACTTCTACACAGTTCTATTTTCCGGCAGTTCTGGTTATTTTTAGTTTTTAAATTTGTTGTTGTCCTTCTTTTGGTTGTGCGAAGAGGCAAAGAGTTTCTACCTATGCCTCCATCTTGGCCGAAAATCCCCATGACTATTCTGTAATATCAATTTGCACTTCTTAATCCCTTCACATTTTCACCTGTCCCACCAAACACATCTCCCTTCTGGCAACCGTCAAAATGTTTCCCATATCTATGAGTCTCTTTCTATTCCAGTTATTTGTTGATTTTGCTGTTTAGATTTAGTTATTGATTGATATGTATTTATTGCCATTTTATTATTTGGGATCTAGGATTCTTGATTCCTGATACAGTGTATCTCCTAAAACACTGTGGTTACTGGATGATAGTTTCACTAGCTTTAAAGAACATGGTGATCCTTCACTATATTTTTTGGTCTCTTTTATTTCCTTTTTTAAAATTTTTTCTTTTTCTTATTTTTTTTAATTTTTATTATCTTTGATCTTTTTCTGTTTTGAAATAGTGGCCTACACAGTACTACAATTTCCTAGAGTGAAATTAAATTGTGTAAATTTTAAGCTCCATTATTAGTTTAAATATAAGGACATTATCAACTTTACAATAATATAAAATCTTGAAGACCAGAGCCTGAACACAAAGGTATGGAATTTTTTATTCTATTACATATTTGCTTTTATAAAACTTAAGACCGCAAACATTAATTCACTGAAGGAGCAGTTGAGTCTTACTTGGTACAAGAGCCAGAAGAGTAAAACTTCTGAGGATTTCACTAGTACTCAGGAGCAGTTGTAAAGTCACCTGCCTGCTTATTTATGGTAAAGATGTTGGTGATTCTGCTTACATAAATGGGGGGGAGGGATGAAAAGGCAAGTTGAAATGTTCCTTTGAGGGAAAGTTAAATATTTCTCTGTTCACCTTAATATTGTTTATTTCAAAAATAATCTCCAATTTAGTGTTAGTTAACACTATATTTTTTTCAAGAGGAAAAGTAAACAGTGGAATACCCATTTGGGACAATGCTACTATGATACAAAGTAGAAAAACCAGGAGAAAAAACACAATATAAAGTTTCGGGCATAACCCCTCCCTTATTACATGCTGAAATTTCCTTCCAAAATACCCTTGGCTCAACTCTAACGGAATACAATGTAATAGAGTCTTGTTACCTTAGGGTTTTATCTACACCATTCTATGCCTCTTTAACAGCTAGCTTTCTTGATTCAATAGAGGAGAAGAAAATTGCTCCAATTTAAGGAAAATCTATTAACTCCTTTAGCTCTCGAAGGTACTATTCTTCAGTATGCTGAAGCACTAGCTTACAAATAATATCATAGAAATCAAAAAGCTCTAACCAGATAGAACTTGGAGTATGTATTTCTAAATTAGGGGAAAGATTGTCTGCCTTAATCTTTTTCCTCCTAGGCCCATGCAGAGTGGTTTGTGGAGAAATGGCACGTGTGTGTTTTTCTTTGGCCTGTCATATAAGTACCATCCTATGAAGGTCCTAAAATACGCCAGGTTGCATGCAAGGCCTCTAATGTATATCATCCTTACAGCCACTTTCAAAGATAGCTATTACATCTTTTTTTTTTTTTTTTTTTTTTTTTTTGTTGGGGAAGCTGTTTCTGAGAAAGGTTGAGGAACTGTCTCAAATCCCACACCAGTCAAATTAAAGACTAGTCATTCATATCCAGGATTTAAAGCCCTGGCATTTTATTATAACACTACATATATTGTTAATTATCCCCTTGTCTGAACCAATGCTTCATCTTCAGAAAACCCCTTGTTAGCATAAAATTCATTGATGCACACAAGGCCCCACAAGAACTAAACACTAGAATGGTAACTATTGCTAGTAGGAGACGAGAAGAGGCTGGAGAATGTAAAATATGGGTTGTGATTGTGAGCTGCCCTAGGTTCCTAAAAGAGGAGTAAAAAATTTAAAGGCAGACCACTGCGTATAGTCTTCAGAGGAACAGGCCTGACTCTCAGCAGCAGTAGCTGGTACAGAGAGAGAAGACAGTGAGAGCAGAAGTACAAGGAAAGAGGACCTGATTCCAAGGAGAAAAACCAGGTCACAAGGCAGCACCATGCTCTCCCAGGCTCCTTGCCCCCAGGGAATGCCTCAGCAAATGTACGTGAACTAGCTGGACAGGCAGATGATTCCTCTGACAACTGAGCTAATTAACCCCCTTCATGTGATAAGAGAACTATTTTAGTTAATTATTTCTTCACTGTATGAGTAATAAATAGTGCTCAAAACAATTAAATGGAAATGGGAAAGCCACTTGACTTTAAAACATTTCTGAGGCACATCAGGCATTTTGGATTGAAACTTCTAATAGTCATTCATTCAACCATCAGGTGAACCAGAAATGTTTATTTGCTATAGTACAAAGTGCTGTATATACTCTGAGAAAATCAGAACTAAATTCATTAAATGTTCAGTAGTCTTACACCATTACGCCATTTGCTAATGCTAGATCTTTCAGGATGATGATAATGGCTCTTATCTCTTTTTCTATACATCTCTCTACATACTTTCTCAAAGAGATCATTTATTTCCTTAGCTTCAATTATCACCCAATGATAATAATTTGAATATCCATTCCCTCCAATCCTACTTTTTATCACCTCTTTGCCCTTATTCTCCATGACATTATAGATATTTTACTCAGTAAATTCACCCATTCCTAAAACTAATATTTCTAAAATAAACTCATTTTTCCCCATGTACCTAAGCCCACCCTCATACTTTCCCTTCTGGAATTTCTTATTTCCATGGAAAGAACCACTCTTCTCAGCTATTTACTCTATGCCTCAGTTATTAAGTCCTCTCCAGAGGAACCAGTTACAAAGTTTTCTCAGTCTTCTCTATAAGAGCTTTATGCTTTCTTGCCCTTTGCCTCCATTCCCATTGCTAACCTCCTAATCTAGGGTTTTATCCTGTCATACACTTACTTTCTTCCGCCCAAAGTCCCAACTTAAGCCTTAACTCCTCCATTAAGTTTTCTGGACCACTCCAACCCTCATTGCTCCTTGCCACTTGGGAGTTTCCTCAGCATTTGTTCTATATAGTTTATGATCTGCTAGTCTTGCCTCCCCAGTATTTCATCTCACTCCACTCCACTCCCAATTATCACATTGCCTGATCCAGCCTGAGTACAGTTAAGATGCTCAAAAAATACTTAGGCAATGATTAACATTTGGGCATTGCTGTATACTGAATGCACCCCTGATCCAATTCATATGTTGAAATCCTAATTCTCAAACAGAGACAGACTCATAGATGGAGAACAGATGACAGCTAGTGGGGGGAGGGGGGAGGTTAGAGGGTAGAGGGATTGAGCAAAAAAGAAAAAAAGGACTCATAGACATGGATTACAGTGTGGTATTGCTGGGGGGAGAGAGTATACGGGGACTAAATGGTAATGGGAAAAAATATAATAAAAATTACTTTTAAAATATCCTAATGCTCAATGCAACTATCCGAAGATAGGGTCTTTAGAAGGGAATTAAGGACAACTGAGATAAAAAATGTGGGACCCTAGCCTGATAGGACTATGGCCTTATATGAAGAGGATGATCTCTCTCTCTGCCATGTGAGGAAACAACCAAAAACTAGCCGCGTGCAAGCCAGGAAGAAAGCCCTCACCAGAACTCAACAGTGCTGGCATCCTGATCTTGAACTTCCATCCTCCAGTCAGGGAGAAAACAACTTTCTGTTGTTTAGACACAATCTTTCATATTTTTTAAGTTTTTATTTATTGATTTTAGAGAGAGAGAGAAGGAAACATTGATTTATTGCTTCACTTATGTATGCATTCATTAGTTGATTCTTATATGTGCTCTGACCATGGATTGAACCCACAACCATGGCATATCAGGGCAATGCTCTAACCCAGTGGTCCCCAACCATTTTGGCACCAGGGACTGGTTTCGTGGAAGACAATTTTTCCACAGACACATGACAGGGGGCAGGGATGGCTTTATAGCCTGCCACCAGATGCAGCTTAATGGTTACTTGCCACTCAGTCACATCTCTCTGCTATTGATAATCTGTATTTGAAGCCGCTCCCCAGTGCTAGCATCACCACCTCAGCTCCACCTCAGATCATCAGGCACTAGATTCTAATGAGGAGTGTGCAACCTAGATCCCTCACATGCACAGTTCACAGTAAGGTTGGTGTTCCTATGAGAATCTATTGCCACTGTTGATCTGACAGGAGGTGGGGCTCAGGCAATGGGGAGTGGCTGTAAAGACAGATGAAGCTGCCATTGCTCACCTGTCACTCACCTCCTGCTGTGAGGCCTGGTTCCTAATAGGCCACAGACTGGTTGGGGATCCATGCTCTAACCAACTGAGCTACTTGGCCAGGGCTTTCTTTAAATTTTTAAATTACAGCTTACGTTCAGTATTATTTTGTATTTGTTTCAGTTGTGTAGCATAGCAGTGAGCCAATCATATTCTTTACAAAGTGTTCCCCCCAATATTTCCAGTACTCAGCAGGCACCATACAGAGTTATCACAATATTATCGACTGTATTTCCTATGCTATGCTTTGTAGCCTCAAGACTATTTTGCAATTACCCATCTGTACTTCTCAAGCCCTTCAACTTTTTCAACCAGTTTCCCAAGCCCCCTACCCTCTGGCAAGCATCAGTCTATTCTCCGTATCTATGGGTCTGTTTCCACCGTGTTTGTTTATACTGTTCTTTAGATTCTACATATAAGTGAAATCATGTGATATGGAAGCCTGAGCTGACAGGCACTGAAGAAACTAGTGTTTCCAGTACTGCTTTCCTTCTCCTTTTATGATCAATGTTTTATCCTTGTAAAGAAAAGAGAAGGGCTGCCATACAAAATATTCGTTCTATACATGAAGTAGCAACTGAAAGAATGATCATAATTAGTGAAGGTTCTTCCTGGCTATATAACTTCTAAAGAAGGTGTCTCAGTCCTGTCTTCTTTTTTTCTTTTAAGAACACAAGGCAAGAGATAAAGTTTTTTTTTTTTTAAAGACTTTATTTATTTATTTTCAGACAGAGGAGAAGGGAGGGAGAAAGAGCAATGTATGGTTGCCTCTCACATAGCCCTCATTGGGGACCTGGCCTGCAACCCAGGCATGTGCCCCAACTGGGAATCGAACCAGGACCCTCTGGTTCCCAGCCCGCGCTCAATCCACTGAGCTACACCAGCCGGGCTCAGTCCTGTTTTCTATGCCTCCTATATGATAATGGTTTTCCCTACCCCATGCCTTTCACCATGAGATATGGATGAGCTAATAAAGAGTAAGACCTGCATAGTGTAGTTTTGACACCATGGCCATATGTAACATTCAAGGACGGGCACATAACCAAGTGCTAACCCAGAGTAATAAAAGAAGAATTTTGTGAGAAAAGTCTGGGAAACTTCCTTTCTTTCACTAAAAAGTTGTCAGGACAGGTATTTATATGAGGAAGTTGTTGTGTGTGGAACTACTTCAGCTGTTAATTTACTATGAAGGAAATCAGGCTAAAAATAAAGCAGATGCAGAAAGGGGCAGAGCTGGGGCCTTGATTTGATTACACCTGAAGTCTGACCACCCTCTGCACTTTTTGGCTGTGTGAGCTAGTAAATTTCCTTCATTGCCAATTTGAGTCTGACTTCAACTACCTGCAACCAGAAACATCTTTCTTATAGACAGGAGAGCCCATTATAGCAAGGAAACTATTGTTCATGGGAGAAAATTCAGACCTCTCACTCTTTGTGTCTCAATCTGATCCTAAATGCTTTGCAAGGACATTTGTCCCTTCTCTCCAGTACTGCACCTCTGTGAGGGCTGGTTAATGCCATAGTCTGAGGCACTTGACTCTGAGTACGCTAAACAACTTACATTAGTTTTTCCTCTCAGAACAACAAACTAAAGCCTCTAATCAAATAACTAGGACATAGAATGAAGATCTGATGAGGCTATGCAAGGGCATATATTTAGGCAGACCAAACCTCTACCAAGAAGAATTGAAGAATCATTGTAAGATCACCAAAAAAGCCTGGGTCCTATTTTCTTAACAGCACAATGGGAGTTAGCAGTGCTAAAGCAAGATTTTCAAGTAGGTTATTCCATACAAAATAGACATGTATGAAACAGAGACAAGTTATTTTACTATATGGGGTGTAATTTGATATTTTCTATCAGATTCCACTGTTTTATCCTATCCTATATATATTTTTTTAAACAATTTCTTTCTTTTAAGTTATATTCTTTTTTTTAATTTTATTTATTTATTTATTTAGAGAGAGAGAGAGGAAGGGAGGGAGAAAGAGAGGAAGGGAAACATCAATGTGTGAGAGAAGGTTGCCTTTTGTACTCCCCCAATGCAGAACCTGGCCAGCAACCCAGGCATGTGCCGTGAAACATATATATATATATATATATATATTTTAATGCTGGTCATGACTCATTAAATAGATTTGATAACCCCCTAATCAGTTATGATATATTAGTTTGAAAAACACTTCTTTTACATTTTTGTTCAAACCCTTTCTATTACATAGGTATTTGAAAAGTATCTTTACATCTCTTCAAGGAACTGAACAAGAAGAAAAAAATCTGTAAATGTTGTTTGAAGAATATAGGCCAGCAGAGATGATAGTTATAGTTAATAGGAGTTGAGCACTTCCAATTTTCTAGGAGTATGTTAAGCACATATGCTCTAGGACCAGACTGCAGGATTCTATTCCTAGCAGAGCCACCTACAAGCTGTGAAACCTTGGGCAAGTTACTTAACTTCTCTTGCCCAGTTTCCATACCTGTAAAATGGAGATAACAATAATATAAATGTCTCATGGGGCTTTTGTGAGGATTGCTTACATGCAAAGCTGTGTGTGTACAAGACAATGCATTGCACACAATAAGTAGAAGTCTCATTGTTATGATAATTACTAAGTACTTCATAGGAGTTGTACCATTTAGCTTTCTAATAATCCTCTGGGATAGTATAGCAGAACTGTTAGGTGGCCCAGTTTACAGCCATTCCCACTTACTTCTTCATTGAGCGAATTCCTATTTATTCAGGACTTCCTTGTATACTATAGAAATACTAACATTGTTGGAAAGGTGATCACAATAAACTGTCTCCCCTTGTTAGTGATGGATTAAGGAAGAACACGTGAATCCGTTCTGGCCAAAGAACCACAAGGCATCTTGGAAATGTTTCCTCTCCCTTCAAGTAAAACAGAAGGAAGAAACAGCCTATCTTCTTGCACTGATGCTGTTCTGTCCAGAGGTGATGTCAGAAACTGCACTGTGCATTCTGCCACCAAGAGAGAAGCCAGTAGAGAATGAATGAAGGGATAAAACAGGAACATGAAATTTCCAAGTCACACTCAGGATGTTACTTATTCTTTATCCACTGTGCTGTTGGGGACCACTCTGTGTGGTTTCAGAGATTGCAGCCATGCAAGAACAGGGCTAATAAGTCCCCCTGGAAAACCAGGTAATGCAAGTGGCAGACATGACCTGACTCTAACACCAAGGGTTCCCATGGGAATCAGGTCTGGTAAATACATTATATCCTTTGAAGCTTGCTCTGCTCTGCTTTGCATGGCTCTGTTGATATAAACTGGATGTTTAAATTCAAGGCATAAGGAGTAAACTCCTTATCTCATGAAACACATCTTAAAGACCCTCTATTTAGAGCTTCTATTGAGATTGCAATAGCCCCCTTTTTAAGGAAAACATAAAAGTTTTTTATGCCCTAAAGATATGACTTGATAGATAGGGAAAACATTACAGAATCAATTGTCCATCTCAAGTCCTTTAATGTCAGTTAAGATGGTCATTTGTTGAAGGTAGATATGTTGTATATTGTTAATATGTATAGCATTTACATGTTTACTTTGTGCCATACTCTGCCACTTCTACATGTTTATTACTTTGCAATTATTTTCTTATTACCTGTCTATGGATTAGTTACACTCTAACTAAGCTGTCAATTCCATAATTAATCTGATAAATAACCTTAACCCATAGTGTTATTAGCTAGTAAAAGATTAACACATCCTTGTTTCTAGAAGGTCTATGTTTTTAACATGCATCTTCCATAAAAGAATTTAAATAGTTTAGAATTTTAGAGAGTCTGGCAGGCATATAAGAGGTATTTGGGGAGCAGGGTAACCACTTTGACCCCTAAAACTAATACCTTTTACAAAGCTGTCTGAGACTTTCTTCTAAAATCTACTAGTAATAATATTCTCTATGGCAACTTCTCTTATTATTCCAGTGAACAGAAGAATAACTAAGTAAAAAAAAAAAGTATGTGCCCTAGCTGGTGTAGCTCAGTGGATTGAGCATGGGCTGGGAACCAGACGGTCTTGGTTCGATTCCCGGTCAGGGCACATGCCTGGGTTGCAGGCCAGGTCCCCAGTGAGGGCCATGTGAGAGGCAACCATACATTGCTGTTTCTCCCTCTCTTTCTCCCTCTCTTCTCCTCTCTCTAAAAATAAATAAATAAAATCTTTTAAAAAATTATAAAAAAAACACAGTAATTTAAAAAAAAAGTATTACATAAGCATGATGTTTAAAATTCCTAGGTCATCTTACAAATTCACATCAACAACATTAAGGATTTTTGAAATGTTTTACAGTTGTTCCAATTATTTCACTCTTTGTCCCTCTCTGCCCAGACAGCCCCCCTGGTTTTTTAAATTAATATTTTGATTCTAAGAAACACACTTCTATTTCACATTTAACATCTCTGAAGTTGGAAAGTATCTTGCAATATTTGTTGGCCAGGCAGGAATCACGACGCAGTTGCAACTGACTGTACACACACGAACTTAGTTATTTCTGGTGGAAAGACTGGAAAACTCTAATCTTATGTCATTTTAGGACCTCCTGAGGACCAGCTGCTATCTAAAAACCTTCTGCTGATATCTTTTGGTAAGACAAAGAAAGCCACAGCATCAAAATTTGTAAATAGGTATATAAGCATGGGGGAACTTGTATAATAACAGTAGTAAAGCAGACTTTTTGAAAATGCTGCATCAACATCCACAGGCACTGATACATCTGATTCAAACGTGAATCTAAAAAGTTGGACTCCAGAGAAATTTTAGGAATACCTTAATTAATTATGTGGTTTCTGTCTTCCTTCCTCTTTCACAAGCAAAAATAAATAATTCTAAGTGATAAAAAGAATTGTGTCATAGTTTGTCGTCATTTTCTTAGCAATAACTAAAATAATAATGCATCATCAAGTCAATGATATCTTGAAGTCAATGAATATATTATTCATAGAACGCAAATAGAATCAGAAAGACTAAATAACTTAAACACACAGTTTCCACAGGTCTAGCAGACAGGTCTTTTCTATGCACTATGGTATTTTGCCTCCTCTGTAGTGAGCATCTGGGCATGCACCAGCTTCCTAAGGCTCCCTCTAATCCAAGGACTCAATTTGGAGACAGTGTTTGCCACCCATCAAAAGTTACATGTATATTTTCTCTAAGACACAGTGCATATGAAATGTAAAACAATATGGCAAAGACAGTGTCTGCTCTGTTAGTGTAAATCACTGGGAGGGAAGAAGCTGATGGTCCACATTGTAGGCAGGGACTACAGTTGTGTGAGACACAGATTGTGGATGTCAGAGGAAAATCACCTTGTGCACAGGCACTCTGTGTGCTATGACAAGCCGTTCCACCAGAGCCTATCAGCCCCTAGAGGAAGTCGAATCCCTTTGCTAGGCTGACGAGCAAAACACAGTGCAAAATGTTCTGATGGTCTCCAGATTATATTTCAGTGTTTAACTTCAGAGAGCCATTGCATAAATAAGTGATCAAAATCTCCCTAGTTTTTAATTCTGAAAGTGCCTAAAGGGAAGTATAGTTTGATCCCACAGTGCCTGTAAGCTCAGATTCTTACAAGCCTCTGTTGGAACACAAGTAAACACTTCTTTGAAAAAAAAAAAATGTCCTGGGAGAAAAGTTGGAAACAACGTAGGAGCTCTTGGACTGTGTGATGGTGCTGAAGTGCTCTGGGTTTAAGAAAGAAGCCTATCAAAGATGGCACTTTGTAATCTACATTAAGAATACAATGTTTTCTGAGCATTAAAAAAATTAAAAACAATAAATCTTTCTAAACACCAGTTATCTGGCAATAATGATTTGGAACTGAATCACAGACCATCCGGTCGAACATTATCTGTGGAACGGAAAGACAAAATCCAAGAGAATTTTCCCTTCCATGAGGCCTTTGGGAGCAGTCGCCAAAAGGACAGTTCATGGTCATAGGAACTTGGAGGTGTGGGCAAGGACAAGGGGAAACCTTGTATACTATAGAAATACTAACAGATCCACTCTCAATCTGACCAATGATATTAAAATCCTATACTAATTTAATTTTACTTTCTGTAAAGCAAGTTATAAACTATTTAAAGAACTAATTTAGGTCTAGATTTTCTTCCCCAATGTAATCTCAATAGCTAGTCAAATTTAGAAATTTTTAGATAATTTATTCAACACAATTTTTTGCTAGCCCTAAATTATAAAGTGTTAAGTGGAATCTCTACTGCCTTAAACATGAATTATTTTTCATGTGAATCCAAAATATCCAGGCCCTATGTTCAAGAAGATGAAAAAAATCATCATCTGTCAAAATTCGGCTAAGCTACTGTCTGTATCTGTGTTTGCAATGTGCCTGCTTCCTCTGAAGGAAATGCTATGTAAACAATCAGGAGCATATCTCAGGCATTCTGGAGATTATGTCAAAGTTAAAAGAAGAAAACCTGGAGAAATATCTTTAAAAGTTTAAGCAAAAAAAAGGTTTTTTGTTTTTTTTTTCTGTAGTAATCGAAGGGTTGTAGAAAACTTAGTTTGAAATAATGAAACAAAACTTGATAATGGACAATTACATTTCACTGTTTAGCTTCAGTGATCAATTCTATAAATGAGTGATCAAAATCTCCTAAGCTTTTAGAGTTCCAGATCAGTTCTCTTTTTCCTTGTTATTTGTAATAATTGAAATGATATTGTAGAATGCCTCCAAAAGCATTCAGTTTTGTTGCGATTTTCATCTTAATTATTTTCAGAAAAGCTATTCTGGAAATTACTGACTTTTTTTTTTCAGAAAATTAAAAAAAAAAATATCTGTCCATATAGACCAATGGATCTCAACAGGAGTGACTTATCGTCCCCCCTACTTTTGCCAAGCCCCCAGGGACATTTGTCATTGTCTGGGTATGTCTGTGGTTGTCATAACTGAGGGAGAGGAGGAGGTTCTACTAGTGGGGAGAAATCTCGGAAGCTGCTGAACATCCTACAATATACAGCACCCCCCCTTAAAAAGAATTATCGCATCTAAAATGTCAATAGTGCCGAGTTTGGGAAACCTTGATTTCTCTTTATTTGAAATATGCAATGTGCCACAGGGCCCTTAGGACATAATTTAGTGCAGAGAGAAAACAACTGACCAGACCGTTTTTGTCACGTGCACTATCAACACCCTGGACTACCCACTGCCGATTCTTGCTTGGACTTCTCCGATAGCCTCCCAACTAGCATCCTTTTTTCTACTTCTGCTCCCTCCATTCCATTATCTCCTGGAGCAGCCAGAATGGCTTAAATGATGGGCGGTTTCTCTTTCTGTAGACTGTATTAAGGTCAATATCATAAGAGACCCTGAAGGATCTACTTCTCCCTGTTCTCATCCCCCTTCCCTCTCTCACACCTCAAACCAAAATGGCCTTTTAGTTGCTCATGTGGCCATGACTTCTTGCACCTCACGTCCTTCCAGTTTTGCCCCCACCCCTCTTTATCCCTCCTTATCTTTCAGATATAATAATCTTAGTTTCAGAAAGCCTTCTTTAATCCATCTTCACAAAATGAAGTCAATCTGTTATAAACTCTCATAGCCTCCTGTACTTTTTTCTTGATACTATTCATAATTTGCATTATATACTTATGTAAATTTTTAAAAGTAATAGCTATCTATGAAGTTGACCATATGTGTGTGGGTTCAGAGTCACTACCCTAATTTGCTCATTGTTCCCTCTCCAAGGCTCAGCAAAGTACCTGATATAGTAGCTCAACTAATAAAGGAATGAATCTCAGCTTTTGCCTTCTAGGATAGTTAACACATACTGATGGGGTTGAAATAAAGGTCTCTTACGTTTATCATACCTTAATGCATCTGCTTGTTATGGAAGAAACATTTAAAGTCATAGTTTAGATGGGAAGAGTTTAGCTCAAGTATTAAATTGCTTTGCATAATAAAATAAAAATTAGAGGTTTAAAGATAGGAGATGACTTGGGAGAGGAAGGACCTGGGGCCTGCCTTAAAAATATAACTGGGAGTGATGAATTCTGGAGTCAGAAATCCTACATGACAGGGACTAACTGCTGGATTTTAGGGGAATGATGGTAATGATTTTGAGGATGATTCCTGTACCGTACAAGTCTGTAACTCTTTATTGTTAATACAAATTCCAGTATAATCTTTGCAAACTCGACCTTACATTAGTGGTGTTTTGTGAAATGGAAGTAATGCAAGCTGTCTCCAATGTTAGCAATGGGATGGAAAAAAGATACCAGAGAAGGGTGGAGATGGAGATCTCAACAGATAACAGCAAATTGGAGTAAGATGAAGAGAAATATAAGTCCCTCAAAGATTACTGAAGATATTGATATAGATGCTGAGTTTCCCCTATGTTTAGAAAAAGGGCTTGAGATCTTATGTCAATATTAGAAGTCTAGCTGCTCCTAAGCAGGTGACACCTGGGCACTGGCATCTGGGTCACAGTAACTATGTGAAATTACTGCAGGAGGGTTGAGCTAGATGCCATCCAAGGTCTCTTTTTCAAACATTTCCCCTCTTTATTCTAGCATAATCAAAGACTGAAGCATGAATCTGAGGATAACTGCTCTTAATTTTAATATTGGAATATGTGGACATTTCCTGTGACCAAAATATTATTTTTCTCGTTTCTTAAATATTCATCTGGCAAACTGGCAAATGGAAATCACACTTAACCTTTATTCTGAAGTTCCCAGAAAGGTTTACGACTTCCTAACTAAAAGTTACTAAGTGACTCACTGTGGAAAGAAATGGGAAAAACCAACTCTTAGGGATATGGGGAAAAAGAGTTGCAACTTTTTCAGATTTAGTGCGTAACAGTACTGTTAGCTAACACCTATATGCTAGGTTCTGTTTTTAAGTGCTTTCATATATCAATGCACTGAATGTTACCAACTCCATGAAGGAGGTAATATCATTATGCCCATTTCATATAAAAAGAATTTGGGCACAGAGAGGTTAAGTAACTTACTCAAGGTCATAAAGTTAGTATGTGGTTAGTCAAGGTTAGAACCTAGGCAGCCAGCCTCCTCAGGCTATACACTTAACCGATGTGCATTCATGCCTTAATCTAGTTAAGTTCATACTTATCAGTAGGCTTGTAGACTTTTGAGTATGGTGCAGTGCTCGGTAAAACACAGATGGCACCTCAGTTAATACCACCTCTGCCCTTGATTTACTCAATCCAGGGACACATCCATGAATTCTGACTTTCCCTTACATCCCACATCTAAACTGTCAGAAAACTTTGATGGCTCTGTCTCCAAAATCTACCAAAATTTTAACCACTTCTCACCATCTTCATTATCACCATCATCTAAGTCACTGTCACCTTCCCAATGGATCATGGCAATAATCTCCCATTTTCTCTGCCCCCACCTTTGCCCTCTAATGAGGTATTCTCAACATGACAGTCAGAGTGATCCTTTAAAACAAAAGTCAGACCAAGTAACATCTCTGTCCAAAACCATTCAGTGGTTCCTTATTTCACTCAGAGTGAAAGCCAAAATTGCTACAACAGTCTAGGAGATTCTACACTCTCACCTCACCTCATCTCTTCCCGTTCTCCTCCCCACACAGAACCATCCAACCACACCTGACAACTTGCTCTTCCTCTCCTTCAATATTCTACACAGGCTTTCTTAAAAAAAAAAAAAATCCCTAACTGAGGATGTGTTTATTGATTTGAGAGTGAGAGACAATGAGAGGGAGAAAGAGAATCTTCAATCAGTTGCCTCCCACATATGCCCCAACCGGGAATCAAACCTGCAACCCACGTATGTGTCCTGACCAGGAATGCCTCACTGTATTTGTTTCTGCATGTTAGTTAAATCTGCTACTTCTCCCATCTTGGTAACATAGTCTTATGCAGTAGTTGTCCTGTGGGTTTCAGTGGTGCATTCTCCCTGACCTGAACTAGGTGCTCCAGGAATGTCTTTTGTGCAATTATGTGAGCCCTCCTACTGTAGTTTAGTCTTGATTATTTTTGGCCTCTCCATGGGTGGGGTTGTCCTTCAGGTTGGTTGACTGTGAGGATTGACCCCTATCACAATATATGAACTGCTGTGTATTGACTGACCCCACAAAGTGGAATTTGCTCCAGCAGGGTCTGGTGCTAGATGAAATATTCCTTTGAGTGTGCCACTTGTCGAGCTACAATGTGTTGAACTACAGTGTAGTGTTCTGATGTGGTCTGAAGCTAACAACTGGATGTGTTGGTTCTGGGGCCTTTTGAGAGAGATTGTGGTACAGGTCAATGTCAGACACTGTGACTGGCCCTAGGCTACGTGTTAGGAGCTACAAAGCTATCCATGGTTGTTAGTTTTCTCTGCTGGGCATGGAAGGGGCCAAGCTGTATACCAAGATTAACTTCCACCACTACCCATGCTGGGCAAGTCAGCAAAAGGCCCAAGGCACTCCAAGATCCACCTTGAGCTGCCAGCTGCCTATTAGTCTCAGCCACTGATGGAGCCTCTTATGGTACTCAAGTTGTGTGAGCCAAGTTCTAAGTCACCAGGTACGGGCAAGTAGTATTCACCAGATTGGTACAGATTCAAACTTGGCATCAGTGCTGGGTCTGAATTTTAAATTTAAGTTTAGAAGCAATTAATATAAGTTTAAAAGCAATTGATATTATCACTTTAATCGTGAAATGTCCCATTTCAGCATTATTTCGACATACCCTCTCTCCATTCACCTTATACACCCCCAAAATAACAGAAAAAGTTATAGAAAATTATTCATGGACAAATTTTGTTTTCAGAACCCTTCATTCTTCCAGTCTAGTCAGCACAGCCTTGTAAGTTTTTTTTTTCCTCTCTCAGAGAACCACTCTATTTATTCATTATATCCTCAGAATAATGCATGAGAATACATTTGGGTGAGTGGTAAGGAAGGTCTCTATTAGCAGCTATCACAGCTCCTCCAAGTTGGCTGTCCACCCATCAGCACCTAAACTGTGGTCCAGGACAATCTGCCTCAGAATTCCTTATAAAACTGCCAATTCCTGGAACTCAGGTAACTATTTCTACTAAGGGAAAATTGCACCCAGGAAGTCAGACTGGACATTTGTATTTTAGCTTGACTCTGGTGTGATTCTTAAATTCCACTAACGTTTAAGAACCACTGTCTTAGTCTAGACTTCTCCTGAGCTTTGTCCCAGATACAAATTTGCCTTTCCCTACTCTCATTTCCTTGAGCCTAAGTCTCTGCCAAGGCTAATCTTCTGAGAGGTGTTCAGGCAATAATTATGGATAATGTTTTAATGTGTGCAGTCCCAAGATCCCCTCTCTATAATTGCTTTCAATACCTTTATGCAAACCAGTAACCAATACCAGAGACTTTCTGCATAATTGCAGTTTCGTGGAAGAGAGAATTTGTGACAACCCTCTCTCATTCAAGGCATTTCTTCTCTTTAATGTCCTGGCTGTGTGTGTGAGTTTGATGAGGGGGAATATGCTTTGTTGTCTAAGGAATAAAATTTTTTCTTTCCAAAATGTCTTCTCATTCAAGTCATATACAGAGTAAGGGAAAAGTAGGTTTATAGCTGTGGGTATGTGAAACACAGTTTATTCTGTTATTATTATTAATTATTGTATTATTTTTTTATACAAATGACTGTATACCTGCTTTTCCACCACTTGTATTCAGAAATAAAACCTATGTTCCAAAAAATGGGCAAAAGACATGAACAGACACTTCTCAAAAGAGGACATACAGAGGGCCCAGAGACATATGAAAAGATGGTCAACATCATTAGCCATCAGAGAGATGCAAATTAAAACCACAATGAGATACCACCTCACACCAGTCAGAATGGCCATCATCAACAAAGCAACAGATAACTGTTGGAGGAGATGTGGAGAAAAGGGAACCCTAGTGCACTGTTGGTGGGAATGCAGACTGGTGCAGCCACGGTGGAAAACAGTATGGGAATTTCCTCAGAAAACTAAAAATGGAACTGCCTTTTGACCCAGCAATTCCACTACTGGGATTATACCCTAAGAACCCTGAAACACCAATTCAAAAGAACCTATGCACTCCAATATTCATAGCAGCACAATTCACAATAGCCAAGTGCTGGAAACAACCTAAATACCCATCTACAAATGAGTGGATCAAGAAACTATAGTACATTTACACAATGGAATTCTACACAGCAGAGAGGAAGAAGGAGCTTATACCCTTTGGATGGAACTGGAGAGCATTATGCTAAGTGAAGTAAGCCAGGCGGTGAGGGACAAATACCATATGATCTCACCTTTAACCAGAACATAATCAACAAAAGCAAAAAGCAAGAAAAACTTAACCAGAGACATTGAAATTAAGAACAATCTAACAATAGCCAGGGGGGAGGGGGAAGGAGACAATGGGGAGAAGGATTTTCAGGAACCACTATAGAGGACACATGGACAGAACCAAGCAGGGGGAGGGAGGCGGGACTGGAGGGGGAGGGGAGGGGAGAGGATACAGACAACTGTAATTGAACAACAATAAAGTAAAATAAATAAATAAATAAATAAAAATAATAAAAAAAAATAAAACCTATGTTCCTATACATCATGGTTCTGTTTTATTTCACCACCTACCAGGTTGACCTAGACAAAACCAAGAGAACTCTAGTTAGAGTGGCATAAATTAGATTTGGCTTTGATTCTTAACATTTGCTAGGTTCTATCAAATATTGCTATAACTAGGTACTTCTCATATTTATAGGAATAAAGTTATTCTGAGAATTCTAATACTCTTCTTTGTGTAGAATTCCACTAAACAGCAAATGTTTTTAAAGCAAGCTCTGATACAAACATAGTTGATTCTTATGATTCACGGTACTTATGTTCCATAAAGTTACCGTGAACAAAGAATTAATAAACATTGAACCATGCTCCCTAGGGTTAGGTTACTGCAAGCCTTTTTGTCAACTGATCAATGCATAACTTTGTTTACGCACTTTTCTGTATAAAAATAACTTACTTGCCCTGACTGGTGTGGCTCAGGGGGCTGGGCGTCATCCTGTAACCCAAAAGGTTGTTGGCTCAGTTCCTGGTCAGGGCATATGCCTGGATTGGGGGGGCAGGTCCCCAGCTGGGGACATGTGAGAGGCAACCAGTCAATGTTTCTCTTGCACATTGATGCTTCTATCCCTCTCTTTCTCCCTCACTTCTCCTCTTTCTAAAAATAAATAAATAAAATCTTTGAAAACAAAAAATAAAAACTACTTATTTAATAATAATGTCATGGCCATCAGTCCCAGAATTTGTGCCACACTGAAGCTGATCAAACACATATTTTCTCTGTGAAACTCAACGTAGCCTTCTTGTTCTTAGGAAAACACTTCAGTACTATGTTTGAGTACCATTTTAAACAATGAAATCTCCAACCAAAATCACAAAATGAGTAAATATGGCACTAAATAGACCATGAAAAGGACAGTTGTTTACACCATGAGAGCTGAGACAAAAGGCATAACGCCATCTTTTTTGACTTTACTAGAAACATGCACTTCAGGTAACTCAGATTTTTCACTGCTCTGTGCAAGCACTGTGTGCAAATGACTGCAGAAGTGCCAAAGTATTGCTTTTAGGTTATAAATAAATTGTAGCCAGTAGGCAAATTCATAAAAATGTAGTAAATGAATAATACAGATTAATTGTATTTTAAAAATAAAACACTAATAATAAAAATATAGCTACCACTTATTGCAGGCTTATCTTGGGTCAAGCAAATTTATTAACTGAATTCTTTTTTTTTTGTTCACTGTACTGAGATAAAATGAACAACCTTAGTAACTTCTGAGGCTACTGCATTTCTATCACCACGATTACTTTAGCAAACCTGGCTCCCCTCATCATTAACTTAGTTCTTAAAAGAACAACCCAAATTTATAGTTAAAGAAATTGGGATTTAGAGATATTATTTTTCTCAAGATCACAGCACTCTAAATATTAAAGCAGGATTCAAAAATTCAAGATTTATTTGAAGACAACTTAAATATTTATCCAAGGTATGCAATGGGTTTGTTTTGCTTAAAAAAAAAGAAAAAGAAAAAAAAGAACTTAATTCAAACATTATTAGCTTGGAGGTAAAAGAGAAATTTTTCTGACATTATATCATATCAGTGGGAAAACTGAAGTACAAGGATATTAAATGACTAACCGGACTCACAAATTCTATTTGTAAAAACAGGAGTTTCCACATCCAGTGGCACAACCCAGGCATAATGACAATTTTACTCTGTGGATAAAGACAGAATAGCACTTCTAGAAAAATAAGTGGCATGTCATTTAAATTTGAATTTACCAAACTGTCTTTAACATTTTATTAAATTAGACTGGTAATGCTTTTCTGAGGACAAGGATCACTGCAATCATAGTATAACCTAAGCTTCACAATTTAGCACTTCCAGATCGAAATACTAGAAAACATAACATAGTATTCCTAGTAAAACGGTTCTATAAATATTTAAGAACTAATTCCTCTCTCTATGTTGCTCCCACGGCACTTTGCACTAATCTTTATTTTCCAATGTACTCCATGATATCATAATGATATGCTTACATCTTACCACCCCACCACTTTATGAGTGCCACAATGGCCATTTTACTCACTTTCCGTTGTCTAGTACAGTGTCTAACTCATAGTAAGTGCTCAGTGAAAGTCATTGAATAAATTTGGGAATGAATGGGTAGCTGAATGGATTAAAGACTGACTAAATGAGGTTGGCCATATTTGATGTCTTGAAGAGTGAAACTTGGTTGAATGTTTCTGATTTCCACTTTGTTCATATACTTAATGCATATTTCCTGAGCACTGCTATATCCCAGCCACTGCACTAGGCACAGGAGACAATGCAGTGCAAAAGGTAAAAGAGGTCACTGTCTTATGATATTTAATGTTTTAATATTTTTAGTGAAAGAATACACTAAATAAATACAAAAATGACTTCAAGTAGTAAATAGGGTAATGGAGTGAAAAAAACAAAACAGGGTCGTATGAGCAGAGTGACTGGACCGGAGGTGAGGGGGTTCCCTGAGCTGATGGCTTTTGGACCAAAACCTAAATAACGATGGGGTACTGGTCATGCAAAAATCAGAAGGCTCATTTTATTAGCCCAGAAGTGACACAGCTTCCTCATGCTCACATTTCATTGGCTAGCATAGGTCACATGGTTTTAAGGGACTGCAAGTGGGCTAACAAGTATTGCCTCATTTATGTCCAAGGAGGAGACAGATAATGGTGAACCAGTACTTCCTACCCAGTGGCTCAAAGAAAAGAAAATGGCTAAACAATAAATTTACTGTTTGAAAATACAATTAGTATTTAGTATTCGGTGTGATTTAAGAAATCAGAAGGACAATTGTTTCAGGCAAAGGGAGCAGTGAGTGGTCGACATGTAAAAGGAATAGGAAAAAGGCCAGTGCGTGGCTGGAACGGGGTGAATGAAAAGCAGCATGGTAGTGCGCAAGGAGCTGCAGGATATAGCACAATGTGGGCCAAGCCAAGGGGTGTGGGTTTTACTCTAAGCGCAGAGAGAGGCCTTTATGAGCTTTTAAGAAGGGGAGTCAAGTAATCTGATTTAAAATTTAAAATATGTCTCTGCCAGTGTGGTTCAGTTGGTTAGGCATCATCCCATGAACCAAAACATTGCCAGGTCGATTCCCAGTCAAAGCACATGCCTGGACTCCTGGGTGCATGCTGAAGGCAATTAATTGATGTTTCTCTCTCACATCAATGTTTCTCACCCTCTCCTTCGCCCTCCCTTCTCCTCTCTGTAAAATAAAAATTAAAATAAAATGTTAAAAAATATTAAAAATATATCTCTGACTGTCATGTGCAAAATAGATTATGTGGTCAGAGAGAGGAGGCGAGAGTAAAAGTGGGAAGAGAAGTCAAGGGGCTGCTGCACTACCACAGCTGAGAGAGGATGGGAACCAGGCCAGGGGCGGGGGTAACAAAAAGATAATAGATAGATCTTTAATGTAGAATAGATAGGACTTCGTCGTGGATTGGATTTAAATGTATGGAAAATAGAGATATCCTTCACTCATTAGTAAGTGCTAGACACTTATTTTCCTCCCCAATAACACTGCCTGCAAGAGAAACTTTTCTTCTAAATTTAAGATAGTGATTTACCAAGGTGATATATGAAGGGGATTTACCCAGATGAAAATAAGGATGCCAGAATATATACTATACTATGTTTTTCACTGTAAAAGTTTTATGAACTCTATTAAATAAAGTAGATTAGACATAGTGAAGGCAGTAGCAGACAATCTTAAACTTGAAAGTGAAGTAGAAATACTAGTGTTGGCCAAGCCAATTTTTTTTTAATAGAGACTATTCTTGACTTTGTATTTTACAATATATCTTATGATTCAGGGTGCACAACTGCAGAATGTGAATTTGCACTGAAAGTTTTCTAGAAGTTAATGATCTCCTGATGTGGTCCATGTATTGGAGTAGCAATTGAATTTTGTAAATCTCTGTATTTATTGTCAATGCCACTTACCTGCTACAAATGCAGTTTCATAGCTCACTACAATCATTAGTGACTTTGTACTCACATTGCAAGAGCAAAGTTCCTAGCCTTATATTTAGAAATGCTAACCGTCATCATGTGTCCTTTTTCATTCTGTATGGAAACATACAGGTTATTTTTCTATAACATTTGTTTAATGTTCACAGCTTTTAATGAATGGAGAGGTAGGCAAAAATGAAATCTAAGCATTGGCTCTTCAGATATATTGAGGTTTGCATTTGTGTTTCATTCTAGGCAACACTGAGTCACAACAGACAGGCGATTGATTGGGTGTAAGAACCATCAATATACAAGGCTAAACCAAAGTAGAGCTATGGAAATTTCTGTTTATTTTGTTGTGTAGTGTGACCAGACATGTTCAAAATGCAACAGAAGGTGAGTCACATCTTCCATGAGGCTGAGCACCAGTGGAAGCAGCTTGTGCAGTGCTGTCACAAGACAAGGCTCACAGTAAGAGGTGGCTGGCAATATTTTATCTATTTTTCCATGTTTTAAGCAAGGATTCCAGATCTATCTGTAAAGAGCTTTTGAAGCACATTACATACAAATTTCTTATCAGGTGTGGAGACCAGTCCAGGAAGACAGAAAGGGTTCCAGACTGACGTAGAGACCTGCTAACCTGTCTTGCCGTTTGCTTGTGTGATCCTGGCTGAGGCTTGGAGTGAGTGGGAATCATTGTGTTAGTGGCACAAATTACTGGACTGGTTGTCGAGTTTGTACTGGTAAGACTAGGTTGGTTTCCGTAACGCTGACTCTGGGAAAAACTTTTATTTTTAATTTAATATAGTGAAGACCTAAGGGGATTTACCAAAGTGAAAGACACAGTGGAGAGAAAATTAGAATGTCAACACTGAAGTGGAAAGGAAAATTAGGGCGAGGGGACATTCCAAGTTTTGAGGGTTTTGTTCGGTTTGGTTTGGGTTCTTTTGAGAAATGACTTCGTAACTTTTTGAGGGGAGCTTTTATATCTTCCTCTTTTTTAGATTTGGAATGTGTCTGTAAGGTAAGGAGTTACCGTAAATGTATACGTCTATTTCTCCTTTTTTTTATTTTTTGCTGAGTAAAGTGCCACTGAACATGCCGCTGTTGCTTCCTTATTTTACACCAAGTAAATGTTTAAATATTTTAAGATAAACATGTTCAGCTGACTGCTGGGTGAGATTCATTACTGCCAGGAGGTACTCAGTGGGACTGTTCAAGGAGATCTGGTTAATATCCCCATGATTTATGCTTGTGGTAGAAATCGCACTAATATTTACACAAACGGCATGGTTTGGGGGCAATGGCAGGGCCTGATTGAAGTGAGAATTCACACAGTGAATGGCCACTAATGAAAATAGCTACAGTTCAGTGCCCTTTCCGAAAGCATAATTACGCTCTTTGAATGACATGTTATTTTCACATTTTTACTCTTAAGCTACAAACTTTTTCTTGCCATCCAGTGTCTGCGTTGAGACAAATACTTTGCAAAAATAATTGAGCAAGGTAATATTAGGCTGCTGGATAACTTCTAAGAAATGTATTTTGGTTTTTCTTTGATAAACTTTGCCAATTATGATTTTCTTGAAGGTTATATTTAAAAAAATAAAAACAAAAACAATGACTTGTGAGTTATCTTTATAGTGTCTGAGCAACATTGTAGAACTGCGTTTCTTGGCACTCTAAACACTAGAATAGTTCCACGTGGATGGAAAAGAAACTTCAGACCAAAAGTTATACTGAAAACACAGTTCCGCTCAAGTCCTTGCAGGTTTCCTCATTTAAGGGATGAGGGAGCCAGTGGGAAATCTCTGACACTGGGTTTGCCAGCTTTTTACTTTTTCTTTGTTCTTGTTTTCCAAGTTCAATGTCTCTCTAATTTGTTCAGGAAGCAGAACATCCTGGAAGTCAAGGAACTCTGTGTCACACGATATATTTATTTATTCCAATCCAAAAAACTGATTTAGTATAAGAAGACTTATCTAGATACAGATATCTATACACATGAATATTTATGCATTTATTTTCTTTTTCAGCAATATTTAATGTTGGTGAGGAAATCACACTCCCTTGACCTTATATTTACAAACAAAACAAGGCTGCTTCCTTGTTTTCAAGTAAGGCTATTTCCATCTTTTCCGTTCGTATTTATTTGTTACTGTTCCCTCATTTTTGTACCTGGCAAATAAGGTGCAATCTGATGTTTTAAGAAAAATTAATGAGAGGAAACTCTAAAATTTTAAAGATTCTGTTCACTTATTTGAGATTTATCAAGTTGGGAAAATTCCATTATTTGATGTTAGCACTCAAGACCTTAGTCCAGCTCATATTTCAGCAATAATAGATTTGCACATAGCTTGAAAACTGCTCTAATTTGAAGTTGAGAACCCATTACAATATCTAATCGCTGCTCAGAAGACAGAAAAGGGGTATTAATATTGGCCAAGGTTAACTGGAAGGTAGCTATGGATACCTTCCTTTTTATTTTATCTGTTAAATCTTTATTGAGCTCTAACTATTTGACAGGCATTGATTTAAACCCTTTACATGTATTAATATTTTTAACCTTCAAAACTCTAAGAAGCAGGTAACACCATTCACTCATTTATTCATGCATTTATACTAAGTACCAGGACTTATTCTAAGCCCTGGTGTTAGAACATGAACAAAACAAAGTCTCTGTTCTGCTACTCATCTATATAAATCTCGTCAAGCTTTCAATTAAACCTCTGCTGTACCCCAACAAGCGCTGTGACCTTGGACAGATTACATAATCTCTTTGTGCCTTAGCTTCTTTATCTGTAAGTAAAGATGATAACAGTTCCTACCTTAGATGGTTAATATGAAGTAATATGATGATATTAATGAGTTAATAGTTTTAAAGCTCTTAAACAGGTACTTGGCAAACAGTAAGCATTATGTAAGTCCATGTTCATTGTCATGATCACTGTCAACATAAAGTGCTTCCTCTGTGTCAGCCACTCTTCTAAACATGCAACACATATATGTGGTGGTAATAAATGATGTAAAGAAAAGTAAAACTGGGTACAGAAAATAGAGAAGGACTAGAACAGATACGGGGTGTTCATTGCATATAGATGGATAGGGAAAGCCTCACTGTGATGATAACATTTGTGGATGAAAAACAGATTCTGTAATAAATCACAAATTCCTAGCTGGGCAGGTCCTGGTGGATAGTCACACCCCAAGCTAGTAACTTCTTTCCTAAAAGGCTTATCTTTGCCTTAACAAGCCTTGTCCACTGTTTCTGTGTATTTAGATTAACACACCTTAGAAATGCCCCTTTTCAGACTGCTCCTTCTAAAGTGTGAGAGCACATAATCTTCCCTAGATTGTAATCCAATCCTGGCCTTCCTTTCTCCCACCCTCAGGTAATCTTGCTTACATTCCCTCCTTAACTTCACAAGCATAAAAGAGACTGCAAAACAGATCCCCAGAGCATTTCAGTTCTTGTTCCCTGGCCATTGTATTGGGTTTGGCTCAAATAAACTCTTACAAAACTTCTCTGCAGGTTTGGACATTTCCTATGTAGACAAGCATAATTACTTATGCATGGAAAAACTTTGGGAGCTCTAGAATATTAATCGTGGTTATTTCTATGCTGTGAGATCAGAGCTGTTTTAGTTTCATCTGTGTGTTTATTGATACATTAAGAAATGTCTATAGTAAACTCATGAAACAAGGTGATGTTTTATTCTATTTCATTTTTCAGTAGTGTTAAAAAATATTATAAGCATCTGAAATGTATTTCCTAAGGACTCATCACTATAGCAAGTCTCAAAGCAGAAAAAGTAAAAATTGCAAGTAAATTAGAATCACAAAAAGATCTGAACATCTTTTCTGTTTAATTCTGTTAGCCAACATTTCTCTCAAGTGGAACATTTCTCACTGGGCTCCAAAAAGGATTTGTAGAATTACCACCATCTGCCAGCAGAAATTATTATTGCAAATAATAATTATGTTGACAACGAAAACCTTAGGGGTTAAACAAAAGCCACAATTCACAATTATTCTTGAGTGGAATCTGCACATGTTGGAAGCACTTGGACAGGTCCTCTTTCAAATTCAAATCAAATAAACAGTAATAAGCACCAGTACAGGGCCCACTGCACTAAACTCTGAGGAAACAGAAAATGTGTGAACAATGTCCTAGCTCACCAGTAACTATATAGTCCTCCCTTATCTGAGGGGGTTACATCCCAAGACCCCCAGTGGATGCTGAACCACAAATAAAACTGAACCCTATAAATACTTTGTTTTTTCCTACACATACAGGCCTATGATTAGTTTAATTTATAAATTAGGTACAGTAAGAGGTTAACAACAATAACTGATAATAAATCAAAACAGTTATACAATAAATTGTAATAAGAGTTGTGTGAATGTGGTCTCTCCTCTCTCTTCCACAAAATATCTGATGGTACTGTCCTCACTATTCTTCATGTGATGACGTGAAATGATACAGTATCTGCATGATGAAATAAAGTGAGGTGAGTGACTTAGGCATTGTGGCAGAGCTGCAGGCTAGTACTGACCTTCTGATGATGAGGGTTACTTGAACAAAAACACCACGATGCATGATAAAGGCCAGGTAACCTCAGTGACCAGATGGTGGCTATTGTATACAGAGTGGAGACACTGGACAATTCCTGTCAGGGAGGACAGAGCTGGACAGTACGAGATTTCATCAGGCTGCTCAGATAATGTTGTGAAATTTAAAACTTTTGAATTGTTTATTTCTGGAATTTTCCATCTAATATTTTCAGACTAAGGCTGACTGCCAACAACTAAAACCACAGAAACTACTGTACAGATGCAGCTGAGGAATTTTCATCAGGAAAGCTGTTCGGGGTGAATGGGAAGGATGGTATTAGAGATAAAGAGTGGTTCTGTTGTTGGTATGGGTTATTCCCTTCATCCGAGCCAGGGTTTGCAAAATGTGATGTGAAAGCTGAATCAGACCTGCAAACATTTAAAAACTTAGAGTGTTTAAAATTAAAAGTTTGAAAATTATTTTAGTTATTTTCAGGCACAGCATTTTGCAGGTAGTCCAAACTCACAAATTTAATTTATGATTTTTTGCAGGTATATGTTGTTTTTTGAATTTTTATAAGTTTATTTGAGCTGAACTGACAGATATGCGAAGGAGCAAGATCTCAAACACTCGCCTTGCTGGTATGCTTTTTGATCTTTGAATCTAAGCGATTCTTGGATCCCTATTGGAAAGTTGACCAGCATGTGTTAAACAAAAAATCCAGACAACACTGCTCTTTAATGACCAAGATGAAAGTGTTGTGTTGCTAAATTTTAATAGTGGTAACTTCTGCAGTTCTCAGGAAATAGCTACTAGATAGAATTTCCTCCCAGACCTCTTTCTTATAGCTTTGTCCTGCCACTGTTGATCTACCAGGTACAAAAACAAAGAAACAAACAGTAGCAAGCCAGCCCTCAGAGAGAACAAAAATCAAAACAAAGAGTCTATCATGCTGCAAAAATAGGTGTAGATCAGTTTTTGCATGACCTCATTTTCCCGGATACTGATCTTTTACTTTATCCTGAAGATAGTCAGGAGTCCTTAAATTTCAGTAATGGGACCCATTGATAAGAGTCCATTTTAAAAATGAATCTCCATGCTTGGGGCTAGAGATCATGCCTACCAAACAATATCTGTCAGTCCCCAGATTAGCGATGGGTGACTTGGCACCCTGACTGATGGGCTGGCAGGGAGGGAGCTATCAGAGCCACAGACACCCGGGGCAATGTGAGGTGTCACTTAAAAGAGGTTGCCCAAGAGCATCCCATCATCTGGCTGCTGAGTCATCCCACTCTCAGTAGCTATTTAAACAGAAGCCTCCAGCAGACACCCATCAGCACTGCACTCTGACAATGCCCAGGCATCCACAAATCATGTGTCCCGCATGGAGGGCCCACAACAAGTACAATTTTCAAAACAGTTTCTGTCCTCTTTTCCCCATATTGTCACACTAGGGACTTGATTTCTAGCTCCTTTCCTCAAAACGAGCTTATCCAGCCAGGCTTCCTATGAGACCTTAGCCCCAGAAGCCACCAATTCTTGTTTCAAACTTTCTCATGGTCTTTCTTCCTTGATTTTTTATATTTCTTTCACATCAGCAAACACTGGTTGAACACATGTTATGGATTAGGCATTGAGTTACAGGTAAGGGTTGGTTACAGGATAAAGAAGGCACAATCCTTGCCTTTAGCAGTTCAGAATCTAGTGGAAGAGACAGGTAACCAGGCAATGACAATATGTGAAGTGGTGACTCTAAGACAGGAAAGTTCAAGATGATATTCTGGACCCTCTGTAAATGGCCATCTGGGAGGAACTGAAGAGACATGGGAGGCATCACAGGTATATGGGAGGATAGATGTTTTAAAAGGGCTTTTCAAATGTCACATTAGGATTTTCCACCTGTCTGCCAACTGTCGCCTTGTTTGACCTGGGCCCTCATGGCTATGAGGTGTGTCAGATGAGGACTCCCTTCACTTTTGGCTGTCATCTATCAGCCACAACTGTCCTGTCCAGAAGAGCCAGCTTTGGCTTTCAAGCCTGCTTCCTGGCTGGGCTTCTCTACTGCTCCATTAAGGAGACTACTTAGTATCACATGTACTGCAGGTGCTGTTGAAAGTGCTAAAGGAGCTGGACGTGACTGACGTCTTTGGGAAGGACATGACTTAGTGTGCCCATGCAGTTGCCATGTCCAAATTCTGTTCTTTCCTCCCAATGAAAAGGTATTGTAAATAAAGAGAAAAGGCACTAGCTTATTTTAAACACCAAATATGAGCTAGAAGCTATCCCAGACACTATGTAAAATCTTTATCTAGTTCTCACAGTAATCTTGTCCTTATGTTAGAATCCCATTTTATAGACTGAGGAAATTATGGCTCAGAAAGTTTAGTAGACTTAACCAAGGACACATAGCCCTACAATTCTTTGTTGAGCTTGAATCTGAACACAGGTCTATGTGGTTTTAAATCTTTTGTTTTTTAAACTATAGGAATAGTTCACAGAAGGAGCTGTGGAATATTAACTTGACAGTAAGATCTTTGATTCTAGTCTACCATATTTTTAGGACTATAAGATGCACCAGACCATAAGACACACCTAGGTTTTAGAGGAGGAAAATAGGAAAAAAAAATCTAAAGCAAAAAATGTGGTAAAATATTTAATAATATAAATAACATAACATTTCACCAATGTAAATGTAAACAGCCAGGTAAGCTACATTTGGGCTATAAGATGCACCCCATTTTCCTTGCAAATTTGGGGGGAAAAGTGCATCTTATAGTCCAAAAAATATGGTAATTATTAGTCTTCAAGAGTTATAAAAGTACAGGACATACAGCATGAGTTTCTCAATCTTTGTTCTTTAACATCAAACTAATCAAGCACAAATTGGAATAGAAGGAAGCAACAATACTAGAATCTAATTTATCAGGTGAAAATATGGATACATATGTTCATAGTTCCAGAACTTTTATTATTGAAGAACAAAAGACATACTGGAAAAAAGTTGAGGGGAAAATACGTCTGTTTTTATGACTTGTTGATATCTATGGGGTTTTCCTTAAGCCTCAAAACAATTCACAGCATTGCCAGCAGCATTCAGTACATTCAGAACAGAATCATTTCACCCATAGCTGAACTAGGGCCATGCTTGGGACAGCACTGGGAACAGCCTTCCAGCAGACATGCCAGGTCAATGAGTGAAGAGGAGAGCAAGCCACTTAAAGCAACACAGTTTATGTAAGTGTGATCTAATTGCTTCCACTGGAAATGGGTCAGATTTGAATCAAGAGAACCAGGGGCCTTAATGACCCAGGTGGAATCAGACTATTCCTTTTCTTTCAACCTCCTCAGAGAATATTGCCCTCTGATAAAATTATGATGCTTGGATTCATTTCAGTTTGCCATATTTCCCACACACTTCTTGTCTCATCATAGTTGATTTGCTTTTTTTTTTTTCTTTTTGGTTAAACTAAACAGGATATATTATCTGACTGTGATAAATTTACTTGGGAATAAGGAAAAAGTGTGGGATAAAGAAGTAGGTCTTTTTTGCCTCTCACAGCTGTGATTCAGTTGTGACTCAAAAGGAAGTGTGCCACCTACTGAATCACAGAAACCACTTCCTGTAGCTGTTTGGTTTATTCTAAAGGGGCATTAGGCCAAGTACTGCCCTGCCCTGACCCTGACTGGCTCTTCAGAGCCAAGGCGTTCACAGCTTGAGGTGGTTTGGCCATGGACTCTGAGAACACTGAATATTAAATTACAAGTGTTTCGTTTCCTAGCAAGGAGTCTTCAGCAACATGAAAATGAACATGTGTTATTTGCAAACCCAGTGTATCATTACTCAACCTAAATATCCTTACTTTTTCATAAAGTATATATTTTGGATGACCACTCTCAAGATCTGAATGTACACTGGTTCTGTTTTTCCTGAGGCCAACTTGGGCAGTCTGTAGGGTAGCATTAACGAGTTGAGGCTTCAAGAGTAACCTTTCATCAGTGAAGCAATACTGGGCTTGTATGCATTAATTCAGTATATTTTTGGAGCACATGATTATTGCCATGTACTATGCTGGGTAGGTGTAGAGGCTACAGTTGCAAACAAGACTGCATGACCTTTGACCTCATGGTGTATATGTTCTACAGTATTTGGAAATCACTCTTTGCCCCCTAGACATAGGTGCTGTGCTCTATACATCATTAAAAGTGGTCACACTTTTTCTATACATCAACTAAAAGAAAATTGTTGTTTCCTCTCTACCCACAAAACACTTTTGATACCAGATGTGTTGTTTTCTCCACACCAAGCAATTCTTCAATTCTCAGCAAACACTGATTGAATATCCCACAGTTTAACTCAATTCTGGCATTGATTGCCCGGGGTTAGCACAGACCCCTCCGGTTAAGGGCACAGTCCCACAAGATTGTGTCCCACTTCAGATGCCAATCATAAGACCCAGGTTTTCACCTGCACTCCTGACCAATTGGTTAACTGAGCTTTCGCATGATCTCCTCCTAGGGTTTGATTGTCAGAATGGCTCACAGAACTCAGAATAACACTTTACTTATGTTTACAGTTTAGTATGAAGGATGCAATTCACGAACAGCCAGATAGAAGAGATGAATAAGGTAATGTTTGCGGTGGGGGTGGGGGTGCAAAATGGGGCTTCCATGTCCTTTCCAGTTATACCACCTTCCCAGCATGTCAGTGTGGTCATGGATCTGGAACCTCTCTGAACTCCAGAGTTTAGGAGACTCCATTTATGTAGGCATGGATGATTAAATCACTGGCCTACACTGAGTGACTCCATCTCCAGCCCCTCTCCCCTCCCTGTAGGTCAGGGGGCAGGACTGAAATCTCCAACCCTCTAATCACATGGTTGGATCCCCTGGCAACCAGCCCCCATCTTCCAGGAGTCACCTCATTAGCATAAACTCAGATAAGGTTGAAAGGGGCTTATTATGAATAACAAAGATGTTTCTGTCATCCCTATTACTCAAGAAGTTCCAAGGGTTTTAGGAGATCTGTGCCAGGAACCTGGAAGGTGACCAAAATATATATTTTGTATTAAATCACAATCATGTGTGCTAGCATCTATACTTGCACAAAGAAGCACCTCGATACTTGTGTCTTGAATAGATATATGAAAGATAGAGAAAGAAGCAAAGGAAGGGGGAAGGGAGGGAAGAAAATTGCCTCATCATCATTTTTTGTTGTATTTGCAACTTCAAGATGAAAGCATTCAGTTGTTTTCTTCTGTGATGAGAATTCCAAGTAAACTAAAAGTTTCTGTTTTTACATGAGTCTGGAGATGCTACAGTGCCTCAGAACACATGTGCTCTTAACCAGGGAAGTTCTAGAACCAAGGAGGACTATCCTGAGACCAGGTCAACACTAGAAGTGCTGAGAATCCTCTGAGAGTAAAAGGCTTTTTATTCTCATCCCCATAATGGGTCAGAATCCCTAATGATAATATGTTATTCCGTTGGTGATCCACATCCAACAGATATATCAAGAAATGGCTGCAAACCTGTTTAACATTGAGCAAGTAATTTACCCACCTCATAGAAGAGTTGTGAGAATTCAGTGAAACAGTGTCTAGATTGGAACTTGGAACACAGTAGGCTCCTTGTAGGTAGTAACCATCATGACTACAACTTCTCTTATTATCATTACCGTTACTACTCCTACTACTATAATATTACTTAGGTTACTCCTGATAACTCTAGCAGTTTTTCCAAGAAATGACCAATGACCTTATGTTTAATGAAAGAATTCCTTATGGCTCAGTGTGTCTCAGACTTTCTACTTTTGACAATCACAAAAATCTTAAATTGACCTCCAGTTCAAAAGTCCTGCCAAGAAGATATTCTCTAGGTTACTTACAGTGTTTAATTTATGAGGATAATATTTTTACCCCAAAATAAAATTATAATGTCAAATGTTTTTTCAAAAATATATGTAACCCAAATATAACTAGTGAGAAGAATAAACTGGGGCATATTAAAAATTTTAAGAGTTTATTTGAACCAAAGTCCATTCTAATGGAGCAGCACCAAACTGGAAGTAGTTAGGAGCACTCTGCCTACAGGGCCTACCTAGGGTCAGGACTATAGAGAAGAGGTGAAAACAAATCAAGAAAATTACTTGATTGGCCATAGCTTAAGCGGTTGCATTATTTCGGAAAGCTTAGTTGTCCGTTTGTGATTGATTGTCCTTAGGTTTTGATGTCCTAACCTTGAGGCCTTTACAGGCTTAGATTTTAATGTACTTACTAGGCTGCTAAAGTACTAGAACCTCAGTCCAATGGTTTGATTAATTTAACCTTAGGTTATTTTGCCCCTGCCCTATGGCTAGTCTGCACTACACACTTGACATAAAAGAAGAGAAAGAAGGAAAAGAAAAAGAAGAGGAAGAGAAATAGGAAGAGAAACACAGGGGGAAAAAAAAAAACCCCACATCCCCACCCCAAATACTGAAGATATGAAGGTTTTATTGAAGTTTTCTTAAGCACTGCTGAAGTGAGGCATTGCTAATGCCCCTCATACCACAAAGATAGCTATCATCTTGTTTAAACCTTGACCAGTTTCCCTCAGAGATTCCCAATCTACAAAAATCCCAAAATTTCCTTCACAATGTTCTTCCTTATTTGGATGACACTTTTCTTTCCATTTTCTATAGATTTTCCTCAACTCCTCTGTTTTCACGAAGATCAGCTTAACCTCCTCTCAGCTCCCTTGCTTCTCCTCACCTATCATATATCACTGGGTTCAACAAAAAGACAGGAAGTTAGACCCTCACTAAAGTGTTCAAAATAGAGGGAATTATAATAGCTGTTGAGCCAATAATTATGATAGTAATTACAGCAAGCAAATAAAGTAGTTACAAAAGAGTCTCAGAAGCCCAAGTATAATTTCAACCCTCATCTCCATGCACAGTTTGTGGCTGTTTTTGTTTTGTTCACCGATGCATCCACAGTGCCTATAGGAGTACCTGGCATAAATATTTACTGAATAAATAAACTCAAATCAATTTGAAAGATAACATTTTAAGTAAGACAAATTGCCAGTAGATTATATTTTCTACTTTTTTCTCTTTGTGTGAGGCAAATAGTCATACCTACATCCATAAGAAAGGATACAACTTTCTGTCATTAATTTTTTTTTATTATGTCACTTTAGACCAAGAGTCACAGAATATTATATTGAACTCTTGACCAATCCATCTATTTTTTTCCATTGGAATACTGGCCCAACTAAGAAAAAAACATCAAGGAAAATTATTTTTTGGCAGAAAAATGTCCTCTCTAAATTCTTGTGTTTTGTTTTGATTTTTTCCTTAGTGACTAGAGGTCAGTTTCAATCCACTAAAGCACAGATTCCAAATTTTCAGTCTGGTTTTCTCGAGTCCTGACTGAGTGCCAAGAATGAGGCAATGACACAACATCACTTCCAAGACATTCACACACACATGAGAATCCAGGGCATGTTCTGGTGACATGCAAGCTTCTGCCCTGCAATACTCTCAAAAATCATACCTTTTAGTTTCAAAAGCATCTACCCCCTCTCTCCCTAGCCAATTCTCATGATTTGTGTGTGTGTGTGTCTAATACACTGATTAGTGTATTCCAAACCCTAAAAGATATAATGAAACCATCTTTAGACTAAAGATAATGTGTCATCTACTTATCCTTTCTTGCTTCCTTTTAAAATTTCAGTTTTCATATTCTTGGGAGTGGATCAATGACTTTAAGTGTAATCATTGAAGAAATAATCATTTTGTTTTAGTTTTAGTAAAGAAGAAACTGAATATTTTTTGGCAGCCCCAAAAGAATGCCATGGTTAATATACCAAAGGGGCAGTGTGCCCGAAAGGAAGGGTAACATGCTGGGCAGCCAAAAGAACAGACGTCCATAGAAGTAACATGAGCAGCAGGTCTGGATGAAACCCATCTGTGCCATGAGACTTGGGACAATTCACTTAATCTGAGCCTTAGTTTCTTTAGCTCTGACTAGAGATACCAATACCTGCTGTTTATTTTCTGAATCTCCTTATTAAAGTTAACTCTATCTGTTGTTCCATGATTCTATAAATCTCAGAATAATCCTTTCTTGTTATAGCCAAGTTCTCTATCATTGACAGAGATATATTCACCTGGTTATTTTGGCCTCTCTAATTCTGCTGGTGAGAACACCTCTAAGAGCTTTCGGTCAGGAGCTGACAATAACATTTAAGGTCACTAAGCTCTTGATAGAAAAGGAGAAATATTTGAAAGGAGACCAGGATCTAACCACCGATAATATATTTTTTATTTAGAACTAGCTTCATTATCAGCTTTCCTGATAATGATATTTAATTCATATTGTTAAGTCCTTATTACATGACAAACCCTTTTTATGCATCATGTCATTTAATTCTTACAGTATTCCTTTGTATTAGGGTGTCGGGGTGTTTGACTATGAATTACAGGGAAAAAAAAGCCCAGCTGACTAAAACAATAAGGAAATTTGTTGATTTACATAACTGGTAGTCTAAAGAAAGGGAAACTTTAGGGTTGGTTGATGAATCTAGTGGCTCTACCTGGTCACCAGGTCCCCGATTTCTCTGTCCTGACATCATCCAGTATTGGAATCCTCTTAACACCAATTTTCCTCTGTAGAATGGCCATCAACAGGAAGCCTTCTTCTTTATTCATATCTAGCAAAGGTGAGAAAGTACTCTCACAAACAAGGAAAAAAGTGAAAAAAACTGCCATCTCCCCCTTATGATCAGACTAGTTTTAGTCAGCTGCTTATTTCTGAAACAGTAGCTATTGGGGGTAGAGGTGCGAAGAGGAGGAATACTGTTGTGTAATGAATGCACCTTCCTGAACCCAGAACATTAGAATTATCTTGATGGATTTAGATGAATTAGAATTTACTCATGGAGCTGGGGCAATTCTCTGAACCATATTGCTTACTCTACAAAGAAAGAAGAATAGATCACATTTGGGGCAGACAAATACAATGGGCACTGCAGGTAAATTCTGCTCATTCTCAATTTTCAGATGAGAAAATTGAAGCATGAGGAGGGAGATGAAGTAATTTGCCCAGGGTCGTAATTTTATGTACATTCTAACAATTCAATTATCTCCTACTTGCATTTTTTGAGAGCTTATGATGTATAAAGAACTCCAAGATAAGGAGAGGGTGAATAGGGGAAAGATTCCAAACTTCCCTGTCCCACTTACTAGCTCTATGATTTCTTTGAAAATGGGAATAATGAAACCTACTTACTGGCACAGTAGCAAATATTCAAGCAGAAACTCTGCAGAGCAGTGGCATCTCTTGGGAACTTGTTGGAAATGCAAACTCTCTGCCTCACCCCAGATCATTTAATCGGAAACTCTGAGGGTGGAGCCATCAATTTGTACTTACTTATAAAGCCCTCAGGTGATTCTGATGCTTGAGAACCACTGGTTTGACACTTTGCCTAAGTTTTTATTTACTGTTACTGTTCTAAAGACAATGAGCACTTTGACTTCTCTAAGAGTTCACAATCTAGGGAGAAAGACAAAGTTCTGTATTAAGTTCTTTAATACAAGACCATACCCATTGCTAAATGCTCCGATACAGTTGAATGCAATTTGAAAAGTTGTAAGGGGTTGAATTTATTTGTAACAAATGAATATCAAAAGTCTTTATAAATTAGATAAGAAATAGAAGAGAGAGAAAATAGATATGAACTGTAAAGCAGCACAGAGAGTTAAACTTCTAATGATTACCACACAGTTGTATCTAGAAAGTTAACTTAAAATATATAAACACATACAAATAGATTAGAGACCTCATATGTTATGGGAATGGAATTCCAACAAGAATCAGGAGATGAAGATTTTAGTCCTGAGTTACATTTACCAGCTGGCTCTCAATGTCCTATTTCATAAAAAAGGAAAAAGATTGGTCTAGATCCTTGGATCTTAACCAGAGGCAAATAAGATGGGGCCAGGACATGTGTAGGTTTAAGGATTGTAAAAGGGTTAAATTTACTCCTGGGTTACTTTTTTGTTGTTGTTGTTGCTATAGTAAATGATATTTCTTTCTCAGTTTTTCTTCCTGATAGGTCATTGTTGGTGTAGAAAAATGCCACTGATTTCTGAATATTGACTTTGTATCCTGCTACTTTGCTGAATTCACTTACTAGGTTGAGTAGTTTTTTTTTTGGTGGAGTCTATAGGGTTTTCTATGTACACTATCATGTCTGAAAATAAGGGTAGTTTTACTTCCTCCTTTCCAATTTGGATGCCTTCTGTTTCTTCTTGTCTGATTGCTGTGGCTAGAACTTTCAGTACTATGTTCAATAAGAGTGTCGAAAGCAGACATCCTTGTCGTATTCCTAATCTTAAGA